>JAQFVV010008145.1:0-40360 GCA_028023455.1 Epiperipatus broadwayi
ATATATATATATATATATATATATATATATATATATACAGATTATTATTTTACTGTATGCATTGTGGGTGTGTTATTACTAAGTACTAATATTACATTACATCTTGCTATACTTCCTGATAGATTTGCAGTGTTTGCTGCTTCAATCCACATTCTGCTCATATAAGACTATAGCTTTTCTAGAACTGGAGCATGAGGATCCAGATCCCATTTTCAAGTCTATCTGAGCTCCTGAACTTTATACATTCATATTATATTAGTCCTAGAGCACTGAGTATTTGATACTGAAGCCTGGGAATAATCACTCATCCACGCTGCAATCTTAATATTTAACTTTAGTCTGCACCATAACATACATATGTTGATCTAAGATGGCCAAATCTCTTTCCTCCCCATTATGTTATTCAGCATTTGTTTGAAATCTGAAAACAACCCCTAACACTGTGTTCCATGATATCTTAAACTGTCATAATTACTGTAATTGGCCAATCACCATATCTGGCATAAAAAATGGAGTATAGGCATAAATCTATTACTCCCATGCACACCACATTAGTACATGATTTGGTGAGAGAGACATTGTAAACCTGAATTAGAATCATCTGCTATGTAGTGCTTATGTGTGCTCAATTCCACATATTTACATTTGTAATTGGTTTTGTTTTGTGTGTTGTTTTTTCATTTATGATTTTGTTAATTAATAAATCTGTTTGAATTATTAACTCACTTCATATTATTTAACTCACAATACTACTGTTTTCCTGTTCCAGTGCAATATCCCTCAATTGTATTTATATTTGCCCCCCCCCCCCCCCCCCCCCATATGTGTTATTGATCTAAATCACTGGTTCAATTAACATAATTTAACCAATTATCCATTGGTTGGCCTGTTTAGGTATTTGTCTGTGGGTGTCATGTTTTTCCCTTGTGCTACACTAGCTTTCAGGTTAAATTAAACCTATGTGTTACTGCAGAAATGTCACTCATAATTCTTTAATCATGGAATACTAATGGATGAGTTAGGGCTTGGTCAGATTTGGGATCTCACCATCTCTCACTCTGATCAGTTTTGGTATATTTTACCTGGATTCTGGATTTTGTTTTGTGAGGTATAAATCTGAGCATTACAATATATGTATTGAGGCTGACATAGCATAGTGATAGTGCATTTTTCTGCCAAATTTAGGCTGGCTTAAATTTGTCAATTTTGTTATGTTTCAGATATATTTAAGTTTTTCCCACAAGAATATCAGATCATTGCCAACCTGGTTAGTTTTTACAAATTGGTTAGTAAATGGATATCTAGCTAATTATAAAAAGAAAGCAAAACAAAAAAGAAAAAAACTATGGAAAAAGATTATTTGACAAGATATGTGAATAATGACTTTTTTCTTCACTGTTTTTTTTTTTTTTTTGGAAGGCTGATGAAGAGATCCTATCCTGAAATCAGATATTTAAAAACTATATATATATGTCAAAAGAATGTTGCCTTGACAACAGTTTGAAATTGTTTATTATTATTGATATAGAAACTGTCAAAGTGTTGTTTGGCTTTTAATGATATATATATATAATAAAAATAAAGAAGCAAAACAGTTTTTAAATTGTTGTAATTATAACTAACAACACTCTTCCACTTTGTACAATGCAAACATAATATTTTCTTCAAATATTTTTTTCTTACAGTTTCTGCTGGACATAATATTTAAAGATATATAATTACAATGTGAAAATAATATTTTTTCAAATTAATTTTATTTCCTTACAGTTTTACTATCTAGCCATCTTCTTTAGAGCTTCAAAAATTTTAAATATATATGATTACATAGAGATGAAATATAATTAAAATGTTAATTATATATATTTAAATATAATTATAATAAAATCTTTTATCAAGTATTTAATCATGTAATTTAAATATTTTGTAGTTCTGAAGAAGACTGCTGAACAGGTGAAATGTAAGGAAAAAATTATTTGAAGAAAATATTACATTTGCATTGTATAAGGGGAAAAAGGAAAGTGTTATTGATTATAGTTATTTTTGTTAATAATCAATGCATAGAGGATAAACAAAAAGAAAGAATGATAAGATGTGATATGTTGGACTATTTCCATCATTTATGAGTGAATGTTGAATGTATAGAAAATTTTAAACTTTATTTAAACTTTTCCAAATACAAACAACTTGTTAGTAATAACACACAAATAGACAATACAGGTTAGTAATTACACAACATTTTGAGTAGTATTATTCTCCACTCTTCTTCAGGTGTTGCTGGCCTATATGCACAGTGACAATATTCGCTTAGAAGTTGATCTCGCACCTTTAGATTCTTGTATATTGAATTTAAGGCAAACACTCTACCAACTGAGCTATTCTGTCAAAGGCAACATATAGTAGAAATTTGATATATTTATATATGAGGGTTGGTTCAAATCCTCCTGAGTCCTTCAGTTTTTTTTAACAAGTCTAATTATTTTTATTTTTACTTTTTCCTAAGAGCAAGATTAATTAGAGGCTTCCATACATTGTGTATTGCCACACTGGGTTGACTTATAGGATTATTTACCATTGTCATATGAGCAGCTTCCTTGAATTTTCTTCTATGCATTTTTTCCTCTTTATCCAATATCTTTGTATTTTCCCACTTAAGCATGTGGTCATTAGTACATACATGATCTGCTATGGTAGACACTCTATTTTTTCTCTTTTAACCATTAATTTGTGTTCCTTCAATCGCTGCTCAACCGGGCAACAGGTCTCACCAATGTATTTCCTTCCACATTCACATGGTATCTCATAGATGCAGTTTTTGTTCTTCAACATTTCCAGTTTAGGCTTAGTAGAAGTAAGCATTCCTCAAAGTGTGGTATGGCTTTGGAAAGCAGTCCTAATGTTATATTGACTGCAGATTTTCTTTAGTTTGTCTGCCATTCCTGGTATGTATGGATACACCACTGTGCCAATAACTGTTTTCTCTTTTGGTGTCCCTTTGTGTTGTCTATTGAAGGTTTTTCTGATGACTGCTGATGGATAACCATTCTTCATAAGCATTTGCTCTATGTGAATCTTTTCTTTTTCCAAGTCACTGGATTCTGAACAAACCTCCTTTGCTCTGTTCCATAATGATAGTACAATTCCTTGTTTAGAACTTCTTGTATGACTGAATGTATATGCCAAGTATTTTCCAGTGTGTGTCAGTTTCCTAAACACTGTTGTTTTTACTTTGCCCTGAGGGAGTCTTGTCACAAGAACATCCAAGAATGCCAATTTTTGTTCTTGTTCTGATTCCATCATGAATTTAATTGTAGGAGATATGTTGTTAATGTGCATCCAGAAAGACTGTAATTTTTCCTTGCTATGTGGCTATACCACAAATACATCATCAACATATCAAAGCCACACTTTAGGTGGACATGGAGTAGTATTTATGGCTGAGGCTTCAAGTTCTTCCATGTAAATGTTGCTGAGCAAGGGTGACAGTGATGATCCCATAGCCATCCCTTGATTTTGTTGGAAGAATTCTGAATTATATCGAAAGTATGTTGTTGTTACACAGAATGTTAATAATCCCATTATACTATCAATAGGTAGAGCTGTTCTAGTTTGTAGACTATTATCATCATTTAACCTTTTCCTTACAATAGACAATGCTTCATCACATGGTACATTTGTAAACAGACTTTCCACATCAAAGCTTTCCAATATGTCAGTTCTATCCATTTTCATGTTCCTGACTAATTCCACAAAGTGCTTAGAATCACTGATGAAAGACGATGTCCTATATGCCAATGGACTAAGAACTTAGTCCATTGGCATATAGGACATCGTCTTTCGTCAGGGATTCTAAGTACTTTGTGGAATTAGTCAGGAACATAGTCCATTGGAATATAGGACATTGTGTTTCATCAGGGATTCTAAGCACTTTGTGGAATTAGTCAGGAACATGAAAATGGATAGAACTGACATATTGGTAAGCTTTGATGTGGAAAGTCTGTTTCCAAATGTACCATGTGATGAAGCATTGTCTATAGTAAGGAAAAGGTTAAATGATGATAATAGTCTACAAACTAGAACAGCTCTACCTATTGATAGTATAATGGAATTATTAACATTCTGTGTAACAACAACATACTTTCGATATAATTCAGAATTCTTCCAACAAAATCAAGGGATAGCCATGGGATCATCACTGTCACCCTTGCTCAGCAACATTTACATGGAAGAACTTGAAGCCTCAGCCATAAATACTACTCCATGTCCACCTAAAGTGTGGCTTCGATATGTTGATGATACATTTGTGGTATGGCCACATGGCAAGGAAAAATTACAGTCTTTCTGGATGCACATTAACAACATATCTCCTACAATTAAATTCACGATGGAATCAGAACAAGAACAAAAATTGGCATTCTTGGATGTTCTTGTGACAAGACTCCCTCAGGGCAAAGTAAAAACAACAGTGTTTAGGAAACCGACACACACTGACAAATACTTGGCATATACATCCGGTCATACAAGAAGCGCTAAACAAGGAATTGTACTATCATTATAAAACAGAGCAAAGGAGGTTTGTTCAGAATCCAGTGACTTGGAAAAAGAAAAGATTCACATAGAGCAAATGCTTATAAAGAATGGTTATCCATCAGCAGTCATCAGAAAAACTTTCAATAGACAACACAAAGAGACACCAAAAGAGAAAACAGTTATTGGTACAGTGGTGTATCCATACATACCAGGAATGGCAGACAAACTAAAAAAAATCTGCAGTCAATATAATATTAGGACTGCTTTCCAAAGCCTTACCACACTTCGAGGAATGCTTACTTCTACTAAGCCCAAACTGGAAATGTTGAAGAACAAAAACTGCATCTATGAAATACCATGTGAATGTGGAAGAAAATACATTGGTGAGACCTGTCGCCCGGTTGAACAATGATTGAAGGAACACAAATTAATGGTTAAAAGAGAAAAAATAGATGTGTCTACCATAGCAGATCATGTATGTACTAATGACCATGTTCTTAAGTGGGAAAATAGAAAGATATTGGATAAAGAGGAAAAAATGCATAGAAGAAAATTCAAGGAAGCTGCTCATATGACAATGGTAAATAATCCTATAAGTCAACCCAGTGTGGAAATACACAATGTATGGAAGCCTCTAATTAATCTTGCTCTTAAGAAAAAGTAAAAATAAAAATAATTAGACTTGTTAAAAAAAATGAAGGACTCAGGAGGATTTGAACCAACCCTCATATATAAATATATCAAATTTCTACTATATGTTGCCTTTGACAGAATAGCTCAGTTGGTAGAACATTTGCCTTAAATTCAATATACAAGAATCTAAAGGTGCGAATTCAACTTCTAAGCGAATATTGTCACTGTGCATATAGGCCAGCAACACCTGAAGAAGAGTGGAGAATAATACTACTAGAAACGTTGTGTACTAACCTGTATTGTCTATTTGTGTGTTATTACTAACAAGTTGTTTGTATTTGAAAAGTTTAAATAAAGTTTAGAATTTTCTATACATTCAACATTCACTCATAAATGATGGAAATAGTCCAACATATCACATCTTATAATATACCATCATTACAAACCTTCAGACGAAAGAACGATAACTTTTAAAAAGCCTACTGCAGGGCAAAAATCGGCCTTTCACCTAAAAACATTAATGTAAAAGGTGTTGTATATCAGGTATATCACTCTACAAGCATTAAGAATATGACAAGGTTTTTATTCTCATTTGATCATTTAGATAATAAAATAATATGTAAAAAAAAAATTTTTTTTTTAAATAATGCTATTATAAACTTGTAATTATTTATTAAGCATGCAGGAAATATATGTAAATACTTTTAAGACATGCTTTAACTTATATCAAATGCACCTTGAAATTTATAATAGTCAAGCAATATCTTTTTTATTTTACCAAACAGAGGGATATCTCAAACCATGATACAAGATAGTGACTTTTATTAAGATAAGAGTGGAAATAGTGGACTTAAACAACAACAGTTTCATGCTGCCAAATCAAGATGCTTCAGATTGGCCTATATAAGTAGAAATTACATTAAAGATAATGCTTTTATATAATCATTACTATCCAACTAAAAAGTAGAAAGATAAAATAATCTGACTAAAAAGTAGAAAAAATATGAATCCTGGTTAATTTGCCGATCTTCGGAAAAATATCAGAGATCTTAAAAATTTAGTCTTGGTATAAAACAATTGGAAATTTCAGAGGCTCAAATAAATCATAAAAATCAAAAAGGCCTCAAATGCTTTTATGAAATGACAATATTTTGAAATTTCCAATTGTTTTATAACAAATCTAGATTTCTAAGATCTCTGATATTTTCCAAGAATAAAAAATTAACTGAGATTCAGTTTTTACTTTTTAGTTGGCTAGTATTGTTGACATAAAAAAAACTTTTTTTACATATTATTTTATTTTTTACTTTTTAGTTATAAACTAAAAAATAAATCTGACAAAAATTGTGATTTAATAATAAAATATGAAAAAGACTGATTAAGAAGACAACTTAGATGTGAATCGGAAACTCCTGAACAAAAAGAACTTTTATTTATTAAATCTTTTATCTTACCAAACCTTTTTCATTAAAAACAAAAAATAGTTACAACTAAAAAAAAAAGCATTTAATTTAATTACTTTGATATCTACTATTTTATCCTCTAAAATTAAATTATGATTATAAAACTTTTATATTAATGGTAAAATGTAACTGACTAACTGTTTTCAGGCTTATTATTGTTGAGCCACATGAAAATGACCAATTAAGGCAACAACAGAGACATGATGTGGAAACTACTAAACAAAGATAACTTTTATTTATCAAATCTTTTATCTTGCCAAGTTTTTTTATTTAAAAAAATCCCAGCTGAAACAAAATTTAAATTATCAAACTTTTTTCATTAAAAACAAACAAACAAACAAAAAATGGATACAACTAAAAACAAATTTCAGAGCTGGAACAAAATTAAAAAATGTGGTCATACAAACTGAAACACACATAGAAAATGTATACATGCAGACAGAAACATACACAGACATGACACTTTAATGTAAAAGTTATAAGAATAGCTAAATGTTATTTACTGATAAATTATATGTATTCAAAACTTTTTTATAGTTTTTGAGATCGGATTCAAACTTAAAATAGATCAGATTCAAACCCCGATTTTAGGGACAGATGTGAAAGTACTATCATTTCACTATCATGTCCATTATACCTACATATGTACACACAGAGAGAGAGAAACAAAAAGTATTAGGTTGTTCAATACAAAATAAGATATGTGTGATTATTATTAGATTTAATGTAAGATTCAAGAAGAAACTTAATAAGAGTATTTTATAATATTATTATTTAATATTTATCTCCATAAGTGGTGCCTGCATATATTTTAAATATTTGAACAGTTATAGATATATAATCACACATATGCACGCACTCTATAGTGTGATACAAATCCAGTAAACGGCATAAATAAGTTTTGATTGAAACTGATTGTGTTTTTGTTTTGTTTTTTACCATCAACAGCTGATGTTAAAAAAAAACTTCAAACAAACAAAAATTTAAATAAATGATAAAATTTAAAATCTAAAATTTTTTTTATTTTGCTTGTAAAATGACTTTTTTTTTTTGGTTTAATAAAATGCTTCAGATCACATGTTCTAATTGCCAATTAGCATAACTTTAATCTTCTTTGTCATTATTCTATTTTCTATATTAATTTTACGTCAAAAAAGAAAAGCTTTTATAATTGGTCTTAATTTAATTTAGACAATTTAATTACAAATTAAAATGACATGATCAAGTTTTATAATTAACAATAAAATGTTATTTTTAATTTAATATATAAAAAAAATGATTGATAAATTATGGAAATAAATTGTTTGAAATATAAAATCGAACAATAGGGGCAGAAAAAAGACCTTGAGAAAAAAAAAGATTATTACTATTATTACATATATATGTTGAATGGTATATATGCAAAACTGTATGCTTCGAAATTCCTTTTTTATTATCTTTACTTCTCAGGTGTTCATAATAAGTTTGAGTAGGGAATTGCAACTATTGGAATCAAATTGAGGACCTAATGCTCTAGAGTCTGACATATACCGCTGTAGTAAACTAGACAAAATACGAAAATACTTATTAATGACAATAAAACATGCTAATAAAACATTACACAATTTTAATAAATTAATATTTCATTAGTACGTACTTTATTAATAAATATTTCTTTTTTTCTTTCTAAATTGACACATTAATTTTAATACATAAAATACATATACTTTGTTCTTTCCAAATCTTGTTTTATTATATGAACTATTTTTTCATATCTTTATCATACATTACATCATTTCCAAGCATCATTCCATTATTCCTATTCAAAACTGTTGTTATTATTTTCTACTATAGATATTTAAGCTGGAAGCTTGCCAGCTGTTTTTGTTTTAATTATCCATTTTCAGGGTGTTAAAATATTTGTTGTTTTTTTCTCAAAATTATTTTGCTGAGCTTATTTTACTTGTTGTTAACTTTAAAAAATATTAATAAATCAATTATAAATTTATCTTAAGTTTTAAAAAAATGTTAATAAACTTTTTATAAATCCCATTCTCAAGATTTAATTCCTTTTTTTATGTATATTATAATGTACTTACATTAACACATTGTTGATCATTATTATGATTTTTCTACATTTAGCAATAGTCTTTTTAGCAAGGAAAAAACAAACAGGAGAATAATTTCAATAACTTTTTGTGCAAAGAGACCAGTGGATGAAATATTGTACCTGTTGCATGCAGAATAATACCTAATATTATTGATGCAATCAAATAAGATGTCACCCAAGGGGATTGTTTTAAATGCTTTAAAACTAAGAAATTATGCCATACTGGATTTGAACATTTCAAAATAAATCACAGATATAAGTATGTGGACCCATGTTTTTTTAATTACAATCAATTGTTGTACTTTTGTGTAATTTCTTCAGTTTTTATAATCATATTAAAAAATAAATAAAATGAAATATTAAATAAAATAATTTGTAGTCTGCCATATTGTTTCCAAGATCTATTAGAGGCCTCTGAAAATGGATACTTAAAACAAAAATGCCTGACTAGCTTCAGATTTATGAATAATACATAAGTATCACCCTTTTTAATTAAGCTTTCTTTATTATAAAAATATAGAGGATTTGAACCCAGACTTTCAAACCACTTCATTATCCACACTATCTCATACTACTGATACACATGACCACACACATGCAGAAAAGATAAACAATCACCAATATATGTATTTCATGCTAAACTGGCACTCATCAGTTGGTCCAGATTATCATCTCCCATATATATATATATATAATCGGTCTGTCCATTATTAAAGTGTAAGGATTTGCTATCTTAATATACTGAGCAGTGATTATATATATTTATGGGAGATGATAATCTGGACCAACTGATGAGTGCTGGTTTAGCATGAAATACATATATTAGGTGATTGTTTATCTTTTTGGCATGTGTGTCAGTATATGAGATAGGATGCCTTGAAAGTCTGGGTTCAAATCCCTTATATTTACAATTAGGATCCAGGTTTAAGAGTGCCTGGTATTTCAAATCTTATTTATTATATAAAGAAAAATTTATTAAAGAACACTTATATATAGAAAATAAACAGTTTTGAATAAGAATAGTTGAATGATTCTTGAAAATGGCTATAGAAAATAGTTGAAATTAGGGAAGATAATATAGTGTATGTAAAGATATTAAAAGAAATGGTTTAAATTATGATTTGGAAAAAACAAAATGAAATATTATATTAACATTATATATTTATTTTTTAACTTTTTTTGGTGTGAATTGTCATTCTTTTAATTAAAAGAAATTTAATTCAATAATGTTTCATCAAGTGTAAAAGAAAAAAAAGTAAATAAAGTAACAATTTTTTAGAGTTACCTTTTTACAGACCAAATATTATTATTAAGTCAAGGTGAAATTTGTAAAATTTAATTTTTATATATGTGGTCTTCAGTTTGAATAATATTTAATCAAAATACAATTATATTTATTACAAATTGATTTACAAGTATCAAATTTTCTGTATTCACAACTTTGATACCAAAACACTTCAGTAAAAACACTAATGATTATTACCAATCATTTATTAAACTAAAAATTATTTCTAACTTAAATATAAAATTTGAACCTCAGTTAAAGATTAATACATATTTTTATTACACACAAATATAAAGAATAATTCAACCATATCTTTTTTATCCACATCTCTTAAAGATATATTTATAACTTTCATTCATTTATACATTTATCAAACATATAAATAAAACATTTGAAAAATATATATGGCCCCAAGATATGTATATCATGCTAAACTAGCACTCATCATTTAGCCCAGATCTTAAATTTATTATTTAAATTAATTTTTAATATAACTAAAAGAATTTAAAAATTGTGAGAATTACATATTTATTTAAGAAAATATAAAAACATAATGCTTATTTTTTACATTACCTAAAACTTTTTTTGCACTGAAATAAGCTTAAGTTTATTTAAAAACATCAAACAACATATAATTAATAAAACAAATATATTTTATATTTATTAAATAAAAATAACTTTCAAATTATCAAAAAAAGAACATCTCTGAAGCACACAAAATAAAATCTTATCCTGTCATTTTCTACTTGACATATAAAATGTGAACAAGTTTTGTGCAAACTGAATTCTAAAATTAATCTTTGAACTATAAAGTTTTATAGTTTGCTAATAAGTTGTGCAATCTAGTAATATAAAATAAAAATTAAACCACTAAACATCACAAAGTCACAAGTTGTTTACACAGAGGCAAAATTCTCCATACAGTAGCATCACTCAGTGCAGGCCAGAGTAATGAATGGATGCAGGAAGTTTTGTGCATAAAATCCCTATCTAGTACCTACTCATCCTATATTCACAGACTAGTTTCTAGCTTATGGCTTTCATCAGTGAGGAGAATTTTGCCTCTGTGTAAACAGCTTGTGTAAGCATAAATGATGATGATCATGTGATGTTTAGTCATTTAATACCAATCCTGACCAGTAGAATTATGGTGATGTGATTATTATGGAACCAAAAACACCAAAAAAGTATGGATAACTGATCTGAGCTCAGATTTATATGACTATACAAGCTAAAAAACTTGAATTGGAAACATTATTGTGTTTTCATTTTGGACTCAAACCTTTATAGATAGCTAATAAGGTAAAAGGTAGCTATTGGAGGGTTGCATTAAATCCTTAGATCTAAGTGCAGTCCTCTCAGATCCAAGGCTTCTCACTGATGAAACTCACAAGCTAGAAATTAGTCTGGGGATTCTGGAGATATTGGTTGAGTAGGCACTAGATAGGGATTTTATGATCTTTCTATATCCATTGATTACTCTGGCTTACACTAAGTAGCACTACTGTATGGAGAATTTTGCCTCTGTGTAAAAATAAAAATATAGAATCTTCAGCAAATAATTTGGAAGTGTTTATTGGGAAGATTACAATACAAATATTGATATAAAGATAGTTTAAATGATATCTGAAATAATAATGAGTATTGCATTTAACCAGAATCAGTACTTCAAAATGAGATGAAATTTTCTTGGAAAGTGGTAAAGTTGTTCATTAATGATTATTATGTATATTGCCTAAGCCATTGAATTGATGTTGTGAATATGGTCAAATAACTTATTTTCAAACTATTACAGAATATAAAACCATGAATTAAAAATAAATCTATGTATCAAACCTATTATTAATTGACAAAAACAACATCAACGATGTATCAAATGAAAAGATTTATAAGTTCAATGTTAAAATGACACTCACAGACTGATACTAAATACAAGTTAAATTTCAAAATATTTATTATCATTCTTGTATAATATTTGAATACAAGTATAATTTATGTAATTAGAGTTTATACGTAATTACAGAGAATTTAAATACAGACTTTCAAACTCCCTTTAACTATCACTCTATCTCATATAAACTGATACACATGGCCACACATATGTGAAAAAAATAAATAATCTCCATTATACACAGTTCAAGCTGAACCAGCACTCATTGGCTGATCCAGATTGTCATCTCCACCACAAATATATAATCAGTGCTTGGTTTATATTAAAGTAGAAAATCTTCAAATTTCAATGTTATAGATGGCTGAAGAGTTGGAGGATGGAGTAGATCAAAGCCTGATCATTAAGGTTTGAAGATTTGATACCTTAATATAAACTGAGCACTGATTAAATATGTGTGTGGGAAATGATGATCTGAGACCAACTTATGAGTGCTGTTTTATCACAAATATGTATATTGGAGATCATTTATCTCTTTCACATGTGTGTGACCATGTATTGGGTTGTATGAGATAGAGTCAATAGCTAAAGAGAGCCTGAATGTCTGTGTTCAAATCCCTGGTAATTGCATTTTTATATAAGTAACTAGATGTAAATCTTGGTTTTAGATAACTTGTAAAACAGTCACGATATGCTAATGTAAATATTGTCATAAAAACTAAGACATTAATTCAAAAGTTAACAATACAAATATAACTATTTATTTTAAGCAGTGGCTAAAGGATAAAACCCAATTAAAACTCTAAATAAGCATATTATTGAATGCTTTCATTGGGAAGATATGACTAATTATAATTTGCAATTAAGAGTTATGATTAGGCATGGTATTGAAATATTTCAAAAATCAAAGCTTACTGCAGAAGTTAATGTTTTCCAAGTTCATTCCAGCTGCTAATCAAAGTTGATCTTCCTTTTATATTTTGTTTATAATGAGTTTTCCAAAGGGTGATGTTACTATTGTATAACTTATTTATTCCATATAGATTTGTGCCATTCAATGGTTTATTACATAATAAATTTATAATTAACTTTTATTTTTTGTTCCTAGATGATAGATATAATCAGATGATAGGAACTGCTTTAAATGCAGTTTCTATTTGCATAACTTGATGAATTTTTTATATTGATAATAAAAATAAATGTTTATTAATTTCCAAAATGAAGTTTTTTTTGTCTCAAATACATTCTCACTTTTGAATATTTTAATGATAAATATATATTTTATTTGTATAATTATTAATATTTTTAACACATTAATTTTTTTTTGTTAGTAATTTTAAAAGATAATTTAAAAAATAATTTTGCAGCACCCTCTATTCAAAGTGAGCATTATATATATCAAAAATTAAACATACATTTTAAGTGTTGACTTAGATCTAAATTTCTGTGATATGGTTTAAAGATTAAAAGTCATCATCACTATGTGTCATGAATTGATTTATATAGTCATTGCAAAACTAATTTTAAACTTTTTATTATTTGTCTTTTTATATATTTTTATCATATGGAATTAAAAGAGCCATATTTATTTATGGGTAGCTGTAATGGTGATAATTTGTGTGGTAGATATTTTGAAATAACTATATACATGAAAGATAAGAATAAAAAGCCAAAAATGTTATTTTATAAATCTATAAACATGTTATGTGATTAAAATTTATGATGTATCTATAGTGAAAAAATGCTAAAATAAAATGTAGAAATAATAAGTAACAAAAACTACTATAAATGATATAATTGTTATGATTTGATCATAATACTATATTTTCCAACTGCTTTGCCTGTCTTTGAATAAAAAACTTACCATCCATACAATAGTTTTCTTCAAGTTATCTGTACCATTTTGCTTGAGTCAATTAAAAGAGATTTTTGAATGCTTGTATAGTATTATATGCTCTGTTTTTCATAATTCAATACTTGTTTTTATAAATTTAAATAATCCCAGTCACTTAATTTATTCATTACCAACTTCTCCCTCTCTTTTTTGAAAGACTTGAGAACTTCAGTCATATGTACAGTATTTTATTTTTACTCTTAAACCTTTATTCTATATCAGATATTTGATAATCTTTACATTATTTATTATAAATGTAACTTTACAAATAAAAGACATTCTAAAAATTAATATTTGAACTTTTAAAATAGATAAAATACTAAAGTAAATACATAAATAGTAACAATGGTTATTTTCTTATTTATTCACAATCTTGGCAATTCATGAAAAATTGTTGACTGAAATATTTCTTATTTGAATTCCATTTTTAAAATAGAAACAAATTTTAATTGAGACCTTATAAAAGAATGAAAATATGGTTTACATGTAAAAAAATTTAACTTACTGTTATTGAAATTTTTTGCAAAAATGTATTTATTGGAGTATATAAAACCAATTATTATTAGTCAGTAAAGAGAACTTTTGATTTTATTGTAAATACATTTTTACACTTTTCTTAAAAATAAGAATTTCCAAATAAAATGTAAATGTAATGAAATATTTTTTTGGTTTTAAATAAATATTTTACAAATATTTTACACAAAAAAGTTTAAATATGTAAATAAATGACTGAAAATTGCAATTTTTCTTTTTGAAATATTAAAACAAAAAACATACTCAGAATTACCTTGAAATCAAATAATCTATTGCTGAATGATGCTGTTAATTTCTATGTATTACAATACAACTAATCAGGCACTATCAGATTGTGTTTTATATGAAAAATTTGTATATATCTGCATTGTATTAACATCTTCATATTTATTTTACATTAATAATTCTAATTAATAATTTTTACACACAAAAAAATGTGTACTGGCAAACAAATGTTATAGATAGCCCCAAAATAGCAGGAAAAGGCCAGAAGCAATAACACTACTATCATAATATCCCAAAATACCTCAAAATAAGTGAATATGCAATGACCATTAAAGAAACAATTAAATCTTTCCTAAAAACAAAACCATTTCAAAGTGATACATCTAGTTAATGTGGATAGCATTTGAAAAGTTTTTGTGTGCATAATTATCTTACAATCTTGCAGTAAATATTTCCAAGTGATCAAATAATGATATACATTTTAGATTACATTTTTATTAATGGCTGATAGAAGCACCAGAAAAATATAAAACTTTAAAGTTCAAAGGTTAAATTTCAGAATTCAATTGCACAAAATGGTGGCCTTGTTCAGATTTTATTGCTCAAACATAAATTGTAATGTTTTTTTTTTTTGTTTTCAGATTGTTTAAAATAATCTGAAAAATGTTTTGCTTAATAAATATAAAAATATAATTATTTAAATACAAGTATATTGTCTATACTGAAATTTATGTAATTTAGAAAGAATTTGAAGTCAGACTCATAAGCTCCTCACAGCCATCCACTTCATTTTATGTAACTGATACACATGACTGCATACATGTGAAAAAGATAAATGATCTTCAATATACATATTTTGTGCTGAACCAGCCATCATCATTTGATCCAATCATCATCTCTCTCACACATATATAATCAGAGCTCAGTTTATATTACAATAGCAAACCTTCAAACTCTAATTGATAGGTTTCAATCTTCTCCACTCTCCAACTCTTCAGCCATCCATATCATTGAAAATCTGATGATGGAATGCTCAAAACTCTTGTATTTAAATATTACAAATTCAGCCTGTATTCTTCCCACCCATCTTCTGTGTATTTAAATGGACACATTAAGATTCTATATGTGAGGGGTCAAAGTGACTTAAAGTCAACATGGGCATGACAGTAATATTGGTGTCAACAATGGCTTTGAGTGTTCCATCATCAGATTTTCAATGATATGGATGCTGAACAGTTGCAAAGTAGAGATGATTGAAGCATATCCATTAAAGTTTGAATATTTGTTATAATTAATATAAACAGAGCATTGATTATATATATGTGTGTGTGTGCGTGTGTGTGTGTGAGAGAGAGATGATGATATGGACCAACTGATAAATACTGGGTTAGCACAATATATATATTGGAGATATTTTTTTTTTTCATGTAAGAGGCCATGTGTAATGTTGTATAAGATGGAGTGGATGGCTGTGGAGAGCTTGAAAGTCTGAGTTCAAATCACTTCTAATTATAAAATATAATTAATTTTATAATTATATGAAGTTTTTAAAAATATTTAAAATTAACTATGGGGGGGGGGGATGTTATATTATTTTAGATAATGTAAAAAACAAGTTTTATTTTTTATTATTTTTTAAAATAAATTTATAACTTTTACTATATATTCTTCTTTTTATTATGTTTAAAATTAGTTATAACAACAAAGTTTGTCAAAAATAGTTTTATTTTGACAAAAATTTAATTCAAACTAAAGGCCACATATAAAAAAATTTAATGTTGTAAATTATAGCCTCAATTTAATTATATTAACTAGTCATAAAAGGGTTAGTATTTTTTTTTTTTACGTATTATAAACTTATTTTCATAAAGTGCTATTATTCTTTTAAGAATTTTGTCAGATTTTGTATTTTTAATTCTATACAATCTAATAATAGCATGTTACTCTGTAATGCAGTGTGCCTCTCATATATACTGCAAATGTCACTCTATAATGCAGTAAGCCTCTCATAGACACTGCATTTATCTGAAATCAAGCAATTTAGTGGATACTTGAAATAAGCATAATAGTAATAAATTTAATATAAATGTTAAAAATGATCTTATTACATCATTCTGCAATGAGTAGTACTCTAGCATTCACTACACATAAATCCAAGTCTCCCACTGAATACTCAAACCAAGGATAATAGTAGCAAAACCTACATATTATATAAGCTCATCATTAGTATATATATATACCATTTAACTTTTTTCTTACACATTTAGGCATCAACTCACAAATATAAAAAAATTTGCATTTGTGAAAAAAGACTGAACAATAATAAATTAAAAGAGAGAGAGAGCATTTATATGTCTGACTGAATACACACTAAATACACAAGTTGAAGAATGGCAACATAGTAATTATTTACATTGTTATTTATAGAAATGATGGATCACATGAAATGAATGAAATCAAATTAAGGCATTTTTAAATATTTTTTCAAGCTGTAAGTTATTGAATATGTGTATGATGAATCTATGGATGTGTGGAAAACAAGTTACTTGAAAGAATGGGGATTTTATTTTTAGGTACTCAAAGTTTGAGCAAGAATACCAGTAATGTGATGCAAATGTAAGGATCACTTTAATTATTGTTACAGTGTGTTATGGTGTTTAGTTAATTTGATTTGTGATTACAAACTGTCTTTATTAATAATTTTTGGGTAAGTATGGTGTGTAAAATATTTGCTTATATATTTGTTGTGATTTTATCTTAACTCATCTTAAACTCGTCTGCAAATAACGAATTTGTCCAAATTACAATATTATCAAGATTGGCTTATGTGTATAATATAGTTGATCAATCAAATATTTCAATGTTGAAAATAAATAAATAGCCAATGACCTAAATAGACCAATTGGAGAGTTAAGTCAATGAATCAGATTATTTTCAGTAAGAAAGGGGATCTGGTTAACACTAGCCAAGTACCAGACACCAGATACCAGCATCTCACTGTTCTTTATTTATTTGGGAATCATCTTAAGTAATCAGAGAAATTGCTTGGATGAATGGGAGAAAAAATTGATAAATGAAGCAAAGAAAAGAAAGAGACTGATAAAGAAATTAAGTGTTTTCATTTAATAAATATGATGAGCTAGAATTATATGGAAGGGAATAGCAGTAGTAGGGGTAACATATGGTAATGATGCATTATGTGTAAGTAAAGGGGTGTTAGATTACTTAGAAAAAGTACAAAGAGAAGTAGGAAGGCATATATTAGATACAGATGTATGGTTGGCAAAGGAGGCAATTCAAGGAGAAATGGGATGGTCAAGTTTTTATATGAGAGATCCAAAAAGCAAAATGAAAATGTTTGGTAGATTGCTGTTTATGGATAATAAAAGAATAGCCAAAACAGTATTTAATTGGGTTATGAATAAAGGGCAGGTAACAAGATAGGTGAGAAAGATAATCTGGCATGTAGAAGATTTGAATAAAGATTTTATGTCAGTATACTTACAAAAGATGGGATGATTGTGTTAGGAGAATTCTTGAGTGTTAGAGTGGTAAGGAATAGGATAGAAGAATAGATACATTAATAAAGAGTAGGAAGTTGAAGATATGGAGAATAAGTATGAAAACTAAAAAGAGTTTAAATATATATAGAAATAAATGGAATATTAGGTGTGAGTTAATTTATGATAATAACAAGGAAAGTAATTTACTGTTTAAGGCTCAAATGGGATCTTTAGCAATAAAAGAATATACACATAAATGGAAAAATGTGTGAGATTTAACAAGTTGTGTAAGGAAGGCATAGAAAATATTAGGCATCTGTTAATTGAATGTAGATGCCTAAAAGCAGAAAGGGTACAAATAATGATGTTGTGGAAGAATAAATATAAACAAATTGATTATAGAGAAAGTGGGTTATTGGTTTTTATGCTGAGTTTGGAAAAAGATAAAGGATGATTTGGATGTAAAGGCCATGGAGTTGACAAAGATTATGTTGTGGAAATGGGATGGAATAGGATATGGGAAAACTTATGATAGGGAATGGAAAGGGAAATTAAAGTGGCTAACAGCCTTCTCTGGGCATAGTTACTAAGAGATTCCTGACTTCATATAAGGAGAAGTCACAGTGCATCATATCACATACATGGTAAAACATAGTGAGATATGCTCAAGTCAAAAGCAAGAAGATTCTAGCTACTGGCATCATAATACCTATACATGAAGGTCAAAGTTCAAAAGGAGGGTCAGCATTTCTTCTAATCATTATTTGTACTATTAATGATTAAACATTCACAATTTCTGAATCATAATATAAGTGAACATCTGTAAATAAACCATTATACACATAGCTTGTTATTGTAAATATCTATAATAAATATATTAATATTTATTTATTAAATTGAATATTATTAAATGACCGGAGTGCTATTGACATCGTAATAGATATAAACACAACAGTATTTGGAAAACAAAGTTTTGCATCATCACATTTCAAACAAATGAATAAAGAGATCAGAGAATAAATTAAATTCCTATTGAACTGAATTCATTAATTAACCGAAATTATCCTTGGTCTTAAATGACTTCATTTTTGATTATATATTTATTTATTGGATATGTTCATGATTCAATTTACAAGGTTACAATTATTTCTTTCCTGCATGGACAGTTATTATTTTTAGATAAATATGTTAATTCTTACTGATAATTATTTATTTATATATTCTCCATTCGTATTTATCTAATATTTTTATTGTTTTGAACTGTTAAGATGTTAAATAACAGATCTTAAATATATATTTTATAATTAGTAGTTGCCACATAAGTAAAAAAAAAAAGCAGTGCGTCATTAAATTAATATGTGCGTGCATATATATATAACAAGAAATATAATGGCTTTTAATGAATTTTAAAGTATACACTATTGTTTATTATTTATTTTGTATACATATTTGTGTTTTTGTTTTAGTGGTTGATCATCTATTTGCTGAATTGCATATGTTTTTATTTGTCAGTAAAGCGATTATCTATTTATCAAATCAATCAATCAATCAATTTATCTATTTATCTATTTATCTATCAGTCGATCGATCGGTCGATCGATCGATCTATCTTCCTGACTATCTATCTATCTATCTATCTATCTATCTATCTATCTATCTATCTATCTATCTATCTATCTATCTATCTTCACACCCATCAATTCATTTATCCATTTATGTATATTTATTCATCTGTCTGTCTGCCTACCTATTTACTTATTCAGTTATCCAACCGGTTATCTAACTGTTTATCTAAAAATAATTAATTATTTCCAGCCTAATAATTAACTATTAAAAATAATTAATTAAAAATAATTAACTACTTCTAGCCTAATAAATAATTATTAAAAAGTTATTATATTTATCTAAATGTAATAATTGTGGGCTAATGGTGCGGGAAATGCGCTTGTAGATCAAATCGTGACAATTTATACATATTTATTATATAAATATTGTAAATTAAAATATCTTGTTTTTTGTTTTTTTTTATATCTTATAAATTCAACTAGGGAAAATGATACAATAGCATATAATACTTCTAAACTTTGACAAAACGGAAGCAAAAATATATCTAAATATTTTGTAAGATAAAAAAATATATAAAACTCATTAAATCTTCAATCTTCAGGCTAATCTCGAATAGTTTATTGTTTTTTTAAAAGTATTCTAATTTAAATAAAAAGGTCATTCACATTTAAAACATAAGAAATGAAATATATGTCACACAATCTTATAATGACAAGACGCTAGTTCATGTTTATATGATAGTTTTAAAATTAAGATATTTAGAATAAATTATGTTAAGCGGGTGGCAAGAAATGATAATCTACGATTACATCAAACGTTATTACTTCATTGTAGACTCTCGTGCATAGTTAACCTGCCTTTGGCATCACTTACATGCACTGTTAATAAAACTATTTATTTAAATGTATAATCATATAAGTAGAAATTACGCATATGATAAAAGCAATAAATAAAATAGAAATGTGCACAATATATATATATTCATATACTTCTATGCATTCATTAAAATATATTTAAATACCCAACATTCTTATACATATCGAAGCTACACAAATACACAAATATAACTATATACACACATTATATGCACGGTATACAGTAACTATACAGGCCCACAGAAATATAAAGACCCGTGAAATTACACTCACACGAATTATATAATACTGCCTACCGCTATACTAATAATTATAAATAAAATAAAAAAATCATGCAATATTACAAGACTATCTAAAACAACAAAATGTTACCAAAATTCTTCCACAATCTGTAAATAAATGAAACCATAGTTGTGAAAGCATTATATATTATGCCTCATAATTGAGGTATTAAAATAAGCTGTTGTTATATGTGTGGTAAGGAATCACTGCTATAGATCAATTGTTATTATATGATTGATATATGTTGTTGCCTATTTACTTCACATAAGCATTAAACAGAGAACTTTAAAGTACATATACACAAGTATTTTTTTCCCCATATGTCATAGCATCGGCTGGAGGTGAACCTGCAACAACCGTCTGCAACCAACTGTTTGCTTGCAAGGTTGCTGTGCTGATCTTTCGGCTAACAATGCTTCACTACATATACACAAGTATTTAACTGTAAAATATACATAAATCACAATACAACTTTTGTATAAAACAAAGAAACATTAAAATAATATTAAAAATACTATTTCCAAGTGCTTTCAACTCGTTTGATCTGTATCAAGGCTGTATAAAAATTGTTATACTCTACTAAGTGATAAACTCAAACATTTCATAATATCAGCCTGAAACAACTAATCGGAAAATTGGTAACTTTGCACTAATAACACCAGAAATATTTTTATAGCATATGGTTTCTTGATCTTATGTTTTTTATCATGTGCTTTGTACATCAATTCACTAAACTCTCATTGGGCAATATACATTCCCAGTAATATTTTAATGAGTATAGAAAAAATCACAAGATCAAGGAATTGTATGCTATAAAAAATTCTTCTGGGTTCTATTAATGCAAAGTTAACTAGTTTTCGGGTTAGTTGTTCTTGGTCAATATAATGAAATGTTCAAGTTTATTGCTTAATAGAATATAACAACTTTTATACAGTCTTGACAAGAGCCCAAACAAGATCAAAATGCTTGGCAATAGCATTCTTTATATGATTTTAATGTGTCTCTGTTTTATACAATAATCATATTGTTATATTGTGATTTATATTTTATAATAACAGAAATATTGGATTTATTATTTTAAAATATACATAAACAAACTTAGGCAAACCAAAGTTACCAATTACAATACACAAGACATTTGATGTTCAATGCCATACTATGCAAAAAAGTCATCAACAACATATCTATGTCCATATGTATATAAATCATAAAAATATTTTATTACCCTCATATTAGAAGTTACAGATTACCATTTTACAATCAGTATGAAATTTTGCATTTATCCCAGCTTTTCATATTTTCAAATAGATTGTTATTTGTAGAGATAATATTTGATGCATTTAAAGACTATAATATCACCTGAAATAAAGGTGTTTCATTTCTCCACCATGCCTTGTATTAATGAAAGATGGTGACTTTCAATTTCAAGATCATAGTCTCAATTATGTCTCTTTCGGTGCTTTTATAAACTCCATAGAAATAAAGTATTTAAATATTTCTTTTATATTGTTTTTAAGAAGGCATATTTTTTACAAAAGGTTAATTCTTGACTGCTATTTTATTATCTGTAGTAAAAAAAATCATGGATTAATTCACAGTCAAGGTAAAACAAAAACCTCAATTTGATCAAATGAATTGGATTGTTGCCTGTTTACATTAATTTCACAAGATCTTCATATCAACTGATCACATAGTTAATTCTTTATATATTTTTTAAAAAATGTTTGAAGAAAAAAAGATTTTATTATTAATTTCATCCTTCAGATAAAAACCATGGGCTATAATTGAAAATTAAAAAAAAAGAATATCTGAAATCCATTGTTAATACAGTCAAAGATACAACAATAACATCAAATAGTTTGCTTATCTCAGTGGTCACTAGATTGCAATAACAACATTCACATAATTGATATCCATTTAACTGACTTTTACCCAAAAACTAGCTTACTTATATTATACTATATAAAATGTAAAAATCTTTAAATTTTGAACTTGAAACAACTTCTTTGTTCATCTTTTCAGTTTTAGTCAATACAATTTACTGAGTTTCCATATTAGGGAAATTACTATCAGCATCTTTTATATTTTGAAAAAATTGAAGTAAGGAAAGAAAAGTTTATTTATAGTGAAATAAAATCAGCTTTGAAGTTACAAAAAGATGAATAATGCCAACATACAGTCCATATGAAAAAACAGAGAAAGTATAAATATGTACACTATTGGTCACATATTTTATAAAAATCTTAAGCACAAAAGTTTTACCAGAAACATAAAATAAAGTAACCTCTAACTACACCATAAAAATGTTAATGGCTTTATTTCTTGAGAGTTCATAAGAAGTTTGAGTGCCAGAATCGATCCTGGGACCTTTCAGTCACAGGTCAAATGCTCACTGTGCCAAACTGCATAGTGTACTGCACCATAGTTATTATTATAGGTCTGATTTAAACACTGAACACTCGATGGCAAATCATGATGATGAGTTTATGGATAATTGGGTTTTATCTAAGAAAGATTTTTTCATTTTCTAATATCACTTTATTTTTACTTTATGAAATAAAAATGCAGTAAAAAACAAATTTAGAAACAATATGTTATGATTTAATTTGCAGAATAAATATAATGCTCAGAAAAAATGGTGGAAAAAAGATGACCAGCAATCAGACAGATGAACTAGAGCATTACCTTAAAATTCAGTATTCAAGAATGTAAGGGTCCAGGTTTGATTCCCATGCTAGTACTGCCACTGGTCTGGCCAAAAAGTGGGGAAAAATAATACCTTTTGAAACATTGTGTATATACTAATCTGTGTAATATTACTAACATTTGATTGTGTTATGAATATTAAAATAATGTTAAATTTTTCTAGACATTTAATTATTATATAAGATGATGAAAATAGTTCAATATATAAATGCAACTGAAATACCATCATCACAAATCTTCAGCAAAACATTATATAGCAAATGTCTAAGTAATAAAGATGTTCCAGATTATTGGAACAATACAGTAATAACATTGATATTTGAGAAAGGTCTTTCATCAGTTTTTTTTCAAACATTTTTTCCTAAGATAATTACAACTTGTCTCCAGTGAACTTGGATTTTAACCATCCAAAACAAACAAACTGGATTTAGAAGTAGCTTTATCCCAATGAATTACCTCTAAGTATTGAGAAAAATTATAGAAAGTACCAATAAATATGAGATGTAATTATGCGTTGAATTTACAGATTATGAAAAGATATTTGATCCTATAAATAGTTCTGTGGTGATTAAATCATTTGATCAAAATATATATTCAGGATGTTGTCATATTCAGAAAAATATTTATCAAAAATAAATCAGTTGTTAAATTACATGATGATCATAAGAAGATTAACACAAAAAAGATGTATATTAGGATTATTATATATATCCAAAATTTTTTATACAAGTTTTCAAAAAGTATTTTGTGGATTAAAATGGAAGCTAAGGAAAGAAAGTGAAAGTAAATGAATAAATTGTCTAGATTTTGCAGATTATGTGGATGTTTTTTTCAAATAATTCTTCTAAATTTTAGGAAATATAAAAGTTATCAGATAAAAATGAAAAAAGAAATCAATGATAAATATTATGGATTTTCTCAGAAAAAAGGAAATAAGATCAATAACCATGAAAAAGAAATTGTTAACAACCATAAGAATCTCTTGGTCAAATTATAAACACATATGGAAACATGTCTGATGAAGTTAATCATAGAATTAACTTAGATGGAGTGCGTTTGTTAAAAATAACTTAATATTAAAAGCAACCATGCTCACGAGTTTTGAAAAGAAGGTTTTTTGTAATGTGTTTTACAAGTTCTTACTTATGATTATGATATTTGAAAACTGAATTGAAGAATAATACAGAGGCTTCAGACTCCTAATCAAATTATAAAGATGAATTTTACCATAAAACAAAGCTTGAAAATAAAATTTATGTTTGAGGGAAAGAAATATCATTTACATTGTTGAAACAATTAAGAGACTAAAATGGAGATGATAATAGATGGATATTTAAACTTTTAAACTGAGTTTTAAGAGATTGTAAAAAATCTAAAAATGCCACATATAAGATGAATGTATATAATAAAATAGTTTTCTGGTGTATTGCAGAGAAGAGAAGATAGTGATTAAAGTAACTGGCTTCAGGTTGATGAAATTTTCATCTTGCAATGGGTCAATAATAGTTGGAAATGATGATGATTATAACTAATGCAAGATGAACCAAAACTGATATATATATATTAGTGTATGTATATATATATTTTCATTATTATTAATTTTTATTTTACATATATAGTCAGAGTGAAAACAAATAAAATTAATCCTGAAGCAGTATTGAAATTGATGAGAAAATATGAAGAATTATAGCAAGACTCATTGATACCGATTCATCACCATTTCTGACAGTTTATTGCATTAGAGAAATTTATGCAGGTTTAATGGTTTGAAATTGTCAGGGTCATCATGTGAGCAGGTCGGTAATTGTGTTTTGTTTACAAATGAAAATTCTCAATATAACTATCAAAAATGACAAACCAAATGGGTTTTACTACCATGTATTGAAAGATCTACATGGTTGAATTTTTACAATACAACTAAAAGTAATAGCAATTAGGTAAATATGCTATTCAAAGTTTTGAGATAATCAGTAAATAAATTAAAGGAATTGACATCACAGTCCTCTATAAAGATTAGTCAAATTTGTTCATTTACGTGCATCAGAGTGTTATGATAGTTTTCAAGAATGTTTAAACACTAATGTCGGACAAGATGTAAAAGAATAACTATGATCCATTAATCAAATTTATTTTTACTATAATAAATTGTGAAATGTGTTTAGAGTGGTGGCATCAGGTACCTCTTGCTATACTGATTCCATCTTGGCATTTTCAGAATTCTAATATTGCTTTAGAATCGAATTTTTAATTATTCACCCAAACCCTGGCATGAAATTCAATGGTTTAAAATAAAGAGAAATAAAAAATAAAAATAGATATATAATACAATACTTTACAGATTATAGATAATGACTACAGATTACTGTTGGCCAATACAATGCGAGGCTGAACTCTACTGCTATAAAATAGCTATTAATTAGTCAATATTATATGCAAATAAAGAATACTTTAATTTGTATTATAATTTATATCAATGCATTACATACTACAAATTAATCGGATAAATCACTTTTAATTAAAAAAAAAATCATGTATTTTTGATTTCATATATATATTTTAAAATGCGCTAAATCTTAAAATTAAATTTTTGACTACTTCAAAGCCTTTTTTTTTTTTGTCATTCTATAAAAAACTCTTGACTTTATATCATTATCAAATGAAACAACAAGCGCTTGGCTATAATTCTATTACGAAACTTTTCAACAAACCAAGAGTACTACAGCAGTGACATTTTAGTTTAAATCTTTAACACCAGACTACTATCAATAATTCATTTTAAAGAGGGAAGTAAAAGCAATAATAAACTATATATGATGTTAACTCAATGCTTTTTAATTACCTGTCCACACTTCATTAAAATAATTTTTTTGGACATTTATAAATTCGTTTTTCATCATTATTTATTAAACAAAACACGCACAGAATACATCTATCTCACTAATATATACATGTATGTGCGTATGTTGAGTGATCATATATATATAAGTTTTAAAAACCTTCAATTGCGCATTGCAGAACATATACCACCTTAGCAGTTCCTCATAAAGGAACAGTAATTAAACTTGCCAACTGATGACTATTGAGGATTTGATCAATTTTCTATTCGTTTTTTACTCTGTAGCTAAGAATAACTTAATACTCATTTGGCAATCAATATTGGATGATTATCTGGGTTGGATATGAGGTGACTATTTTAATTAAATCTGTCAAAAAATGTTTGAGTGTAATTGACCTGAATTCAGATTTAGGTTATAAACATAGTAGATGCATGTTCGCAAAAACCATCTATATATATAACAGTAACTCATACATAACTATAGACATTCCAATTTTCAGAAAGAAAATAGAAATATTAAGCAATGAATAAAGTTTACGCTACAAGTGCTAATTTTTTTTATATTCATACATTTAACAACTCTCCTCTTAGATAAATATAATAATGATATTATCAATTACTTCCTAGACTAGAGGTTATCATATCATTTTCAGCCAGATATAAGCTTTAAATTTAATCAGTTAATATATATATTATACCGGATACTCAATCTATTCTGAAACAGAGGGCGCCACCAGAACACTACGTGTCTGGAAAATTTGTTACTGTAATCATAATAGATGATGATGATGGTTTGTGCCGACTAGACTCAGGGAGAAACAAGAGATCATAAATTGTTTAGACAATTGAGACAAAAGCACAAAGACAAACGTCAGCCAAATTAAGTTAAACATATTTCATAAATTTTATTATGAGAAAATAAATTATTAAATATAAGTTTATGACATAATAAATGTGAGTTAACTCAGTGGTGTACCAGAAATACTAAAGGCAAAGCTATGACAGACTGACTGATCTTCTAATAAACAAAGTTAAAAGGGAGGAAGCAAATTTCATTCAGCAGAGGATTCACTTAAACACTGGTTTTCCCTTTCAGATACCTTAAACCATATGCCCTTGAAATAGATCAAAGAATCAGTGCCGATGAGCTGTTCGAGATTAAACATGGTGAGATATTGAATGTCCTTATATCGGTATGAACTGCAACAATTACTACGTTTAAAATAACGGTGATTGATCCACCCCAAGAACAATCGAAAAATCATCATTGATTTGAAGAAACAATTAAACTGGTGAATCCCAGCCAAACGATTGGCCGAAACTACTTTAAAATTAATAATTAATGGTCTCAAGAAGAGACAAGTAAATGATTAGAAAAACAGTTACATCTGTCCCAGCAAATAACGTAAAGAAAATAAACCTTACAAATTCTGAGTACACCCTCTGATAAATTTAAAGCACCCGTAATAAATACACAAATGAATCTATCGGAGAGTGCACGGAGTACGAAAATCTTAAAAGTTGTAAACACTTTAGCAGAATGAAAAGTATCACTCACCTGTAATTTAAGAAAGGATAAATTTTATCTTCCTGCTGGACACTTATAAAATTACAAAGAAAAACACAATTCTAATTTCCACTTTTAGAGATCTCAGAAACGAAATCTCCACCTGCGAAAATCAGACAATAAAGTCGATCAACCAAAACATTTTTGAGGTTGCACTAGGGTAAACACAGAACATAGAATTACAAATTAAATTATTGAATACTAAATAATTACAGGTAAGCATAAAAAAATATATACAAGACTGCTAAAGCATTTACAAAAGCGAGGCATAAAATATAAAACTCATTCGTCACTCTCCAATAAACAAAACTGAAGGCAAATTGGAAGCTTAAAACTAAGATTCTAAGACACACTATAAAATATTGAAAAACACAGCAAATATTAAATATGAGGCTATATTGATTTAAGAAGACATATTTATGATTAGATTGAGTGGAGATTTAATGAGAATTAATTTACCCTGGGGAAGAATAAAAATGAAAATAGTTACCTCTTCGGTAAAAGCAATGTTCACGTAGAGTGCGCACAGATTTTACTTAAGTTCATTTTCAGGTTCTTTAGGCAGCAGGGTAGATGTAAAGAGGTTCCGGCTTCCTTTAGGTGGTTCAAGGCATTACTGGAGCAAACTTGGAAGTCAGGGATCCATCTTTTGTGGAGTTAGCAAGCCATTCTGGTGGTGATAACAAGTATATAATTTTTCATTTTGCAAGCAAAGTATTTAATAACAGCTGATATCCCTTTAATTCAGAAATTTTTAAAAGTCCACGCTACTATAACTTTCACTGAGAAAACCACTTGCCTATCTCTCAAAAAAAATGAATTAACTGACACTCCAAATTTTCAGGGTTATTTATACGTTGCTCCATTTCCCATGAAACACTTTGCTTGTTGTCCAATTTCTATGCCTTAGGCAGGGCAAATATTAATCTCCACTCATCTATCCAAGAATTCTACCCAGGGTTTATTGGAAATAAGAACCAACAAAAAATCAAATCTCCGCTAATAAAAATTGTTTACAATAATTAAAATAAAAGCAACAGGAATGCAATTAGCTAGCCAGCTTGTTTTTAAATCAAATGGATTTAAAAACAGGCGGTATAAGAATTATTCTAAAATAAATCGATAAACATTAAAAAAAATTCCCGTTTTACATATAAATGTGTGTGTATTTTGATATACGCATTCTGTTTAAATAATAATGAAATTTAAACCTTATGTTTAATGAAACTTAAAAGCTTAGTAAATTTCTTTTTTTCGATAACACAATTGAATCGGATTTCAATCAGGTTCAATGATATATATATATATATATATATTATTAAATACAATCATATGGTGGTATAAAAAATCCAGCTACAATTTTGTCCAACCATTGAATTTATTTCTCAAGATATATTCATAATATTTTATCCTGAAAAATTTTAATATCACATATTAATGATGAGAACAGTTTGATAAAGTTATTAAAATGAGTGCTTAGAGATTCTGCCTGAAAATAAAGAAATTGTGCCAATTTCTTAATTTAAATATTGTTTACATATAGATCATAAAATTTTCAACTCTCATACTTATCACAGGTTATATTTGCTTTCTATAAAAGAACTTGAGTGCAGACAGAATAGATTTATTTTCATTTGCTTAGTGCCCTGAGATTTGGCATATTATTTTACATGTGTGGTAAGTGAATAGCTAATTTCTCCAAAGACATATATAAAACTAAATATTTTTTATAAATTAATTATCATGTAAAACAAAAAAAAGAGCTTGGGGATATTTTAGAAAAACTTATTAGCAACGGTATCTCCAAACAACCACCAATTACTATTGACAGCTTTATCCTAAACTTTTTTATTTTAGAAGTCCACGTAATTTTTTTTTTTTTTGTTCTCATCTTTATTATTTTTAAAGCATATGCAACTTCCAACAAAATATAAAAGTCCAATAAAACTAAATTGTATTATGCTAGATAGGTATAATAAAAATGGATTTAGTACAGAGCAAAAAATATATTGATTATGAACTAATGCAGAGCAAATAAGTTACCTGGTAAGTCATCATTACAACATATTTCTCTAATAATTAAATGGAAGTATCATCATTCATTTGTGAATTTATACATACATGCTCACATATACATATACACACAATTATATAATTCACACAATTATATCATTAAAGCATTTTAATTCTTAATCCTCAACAGCTACGAAGCAGTATGTGAGATGACTAGAAAATATTCATACTTTTTAATTTTATAAAAAATTTTATAAATTGAACTGGTATATATAAGTAAAATTTTCAGGGATTTTGTATTTTTTCAAAACATTAAATTAGTTTACAAATCAAATTGGTTTATGGAGAATCAAATTGGTTTGAATTTTGCTCAACATAGTATTTATTTTGCGCCACTTCGGGGTAGCAATATCTCATACTGCTACAGTATAAGCACAAATAATTTTATTTTTTCATTATTTTGCAATCTCCGATTATATTTTTCCATCTTTTTTTATACAAATATTATAATGTTTATTATATTGGCCAATGTTTATAATTTAAAAAAAATTAGATGTGGAACTTTAATTATATCACAAAATAATCATTTTCTCATGACAAACATCGGATAGTACATTTACAACATTATGCATTCTAAAACCACATTGTAGAATTTTACAAATTACAATACATAAGTATAGCTATACTTGTACAGATTTTCAGTATTTCAAGCCCGAGGGAGTTTTTGTGAAATGCTTTGTAGAATTGATTGAAATTTTACATTAGGATTTATTAGCCATAATCAAAATGTCGTTTAGATTTTGGTTTCAGATATTTACTTTTTAAACAAATTAGTCAATATATATATATATATATACAGAAAATACAACATATATATTATTTGCCTTTCAATTTGGTAACAAATAAAAATATATATTTTTGTTAGTTATTCGCAATACTTTCCATATTGGTTATTATGTATTTTTGGTAGAGATTTCTTTTAGCGTTATGTTGTGCTGCACATTAAAAACAATTGTGAAATAGCACACAATTTTAATTATATGACCACACAGAGCACTAAATAAAAGGGAGCATAGAGGCGACACACACACATTTATATATGTGAATTCTGTTACGTTCTCATAATTTTTTTTTTAAAAAATATAATTGGTTTTAAGATTTTTAAAATGAATTTTTAAAATAAGTATCCTATCATTTTGCTTTTAAATAGCACAAACTTCTATTCGTTAAAAAAGCAAGGGGGAATCTAAAATAGAATTAGGAAAGATATAGATTTAAAACTTTTTTTAAAGAAAAACTTTTATAAAATAAAACTAAAAATTAGTCCACAAATGTTTGTAAAAATTTTAAAATACAATTAATTAATTTAGCATTGCTGAGTAAACTGTATTAATTAAAAACGGTAGTAGTTGAGATATCGCTGGTCAAGTATTTTCAAATTTTTTTTTTGGGCTTTTCATGTAACCACTTACATCACGCTACTCAAAATAATTTCATAAAATGAGTTTGTGAAATTTGTTATTGTGTGCGTTTATTTGCAATATATAGTATTAGGGATTCATAATGGAGATAAATTGGCGTATTGGAAACATTAGCCTAAATAAATTGGATTATAAATTACTGAAAATTATAAATCTAATGTAACATATTTATATGTATGTGTTTATGTTCAAGGTTTTATATTTTTCTTAAAGTCAATTTATTAAAGACTACATTAAAGGTTATTTGGTACATAGCTTTGTTCGCGTGTTATCCTTTTTCATTTGGTTTTCCTGAATTTTGTCTGTTTTCTCTTTTGGATACCTAGTTATAGTTGGCCATGGAGATAAATCTGAGCATGTCCCAAGTCGGTAAAAATAACTCAGTTATTATATTATCTCTTGTCTTGTTTTTTTATATTGTTCAGCATGAAAAGTTAATAGGACAATTTGATGATTAAATACTAGCTTACATCTAGTGGGTTCACAATAGATGATCAAGAATTAACGGCAGTTCTAATTTCTGGTATGATTTCTTTTCTGATACATTCTTCAAATTAAATGATTTGCTTGGACTGATACTCTCATTATTTATCTACTATTTGTCATATTTCGCTTATTTCGTCAAATGGTTTTAATAAAAAACACAAAATTATAAAAAACCATATTTCTTGAATCAAATATTTTATAAAATAAATTTAATGAGTTTTTCTTTTGTGCTTGCCTAACAACACTTTTTTGAAATTTAATTTAAGCAGTTGCGCTCACATATTTTTTAAAATATATGAAGAAAAAAGTTTTCCTTACTCAATTCCATAGTAAATCCGTAATAATAATTTAAGAGTTTCAGAAAGCTGTTCATATTCCTTTAATGTTTAACCAAAAATTAATTAGATCGCTACTTACTTAAAGTGCCACATGATAATTCTATTAAATCTTTCTTGAACTTTATTGATAATGATGTAAAGCTTTTTCTCCCTGCATAGAGGTTTGAAATAATTCATCATTTGTTTCGGTTTTGGAAAAAATTCCATAAAGAATTTTAATCCTGTTAAATGCTATTATTTTATTTTCTCAAATATATTTTAGACAGACTACAAACAAAAATGAGCTCAATTTCCAGTTTCGATACTTATATATTACTGTTTCAAAAATCTAATTTCTAATCATACTAATTTTACCATTAACATTAAAGATCGTTATCGACTCGTACATATTAACAACTTTACTGTATAATATTATTAATTAAAAATAATTTTATGAATTATGGGAAAAAACGCTTCTATATTTTTATGATTTAATTTTTTATGTCCGCTTATACATTATTTTTCGTACACACCAGCGGTACGCTGCACACAGAAGTTAAACAGAATCGAAGCGATTGGGATAAATAGCAAAATTAATTAAAGACATTTCAAGATATAAGATCAAAATTTAAAAATAATGATAAGAAATTTAAACAGGAGAGAAAAAAGTATAGTCGCTTTCTCTCTATTGTTATTCAGTCGAGCTGCAATTCAAAGATCATCAGTTTAGACACATTCAGCAAAATAAACAACCAGAAATCCAGAGACTAAACTATAAATGCAGGCCAGTCAATACTGCCTGTCGTCAACATCCTCATGGTAGCTGCATTAGGCTTGCCCCAAAACCTTAACAGTCGAAGGAATTACCTGAATTAATGCCCAGAACAATCAGATTGTAAGTAGCGCTGCAATTTTTTCCCCATTGTCAATAGTGAATGGAAACAAACCTGGAAACTCATGGACAAGTTAATTCAGTTGGAAACTGACAATCATAAACCTAGGTGTACATATTTTAAATATATTCTGATCATATCTAGACTTCTTATTTTAAAGACAAATGGACTTTAATTAACCGAATTATTATAAATCTCATAGCCTTAAAGTCATTTATATTTTCTATGTAGAATTTTATTGTTATTATATATTATATTAAATAACGTTTGCATAAATAATTAAATACACGTTCTTTTGCCCTAATTAAAGTTATTTTGCCTACTTCTCTTCTTTTTTGTCATTGCATCACCAATAAATGAACACGCTATTTTTATGTTAAATAAATATGTTGAACTCGGCATTGTAGTACGAGGATCATGGATTGTGTCGTTACTGAATCATGTTGATTATATAACTTATGATTGATTAAAATTTGACTTTCGTGAATGTAAATGCTTGATGGCGGGTTGGAATTAACAGAAGAGTTAGATCACAAGTCTGGTAAGTGATCATGTTGCAATATGCATAGCTTCTGACTGTGGTTAATATTGATGGCTCAATCCATCAATGGTAAATTTTCCTGCGCCTGAATATAATAGTAGTTAAATTAAAATTATGTTAAAAGTTGTTTAAACCCATTTAAATATTTTTTAATGGACTCCGTTCATATAAACACAAAATGATATTTCTTTTATTTATGTTTGTATATATATTTTTTAATATATTTATTAAAATTTATCGATCCGTTCCAATATATAGTAGCAGTTGACGATGTACAAGCATCTAAATAAAAATACTGATTCTGCCCTATATACTAGGTCAGCATCTAACACCTTCTGATTACGTAACAGAATTCTTTATCACGCGCTTGAGTGAAGTTTCAAGGAGATTCATTTTTAATTACATTTTATCTGCGATTCCCATATATACTTAAAATTGAAGATTACTTAAAAAATAAAAGTTAATGAAAAGATTTGAAAACACTGGAAGTTTTTGTTTTATATATTATAAAACGTGGATGCACCGCTTCATATATATATAATGCACAGGGCGGTAGGTAATTAAAGATTGCATGTATGGTATATAACGATACACGATATGCAATTGTTTAAAAAATATTTATTTTTAAATTATTCCATTTATTTAATCCACATATAGTGAGCATCACTTTATGATCAGTGCTATTTTCATAAGAATTGAATATAAATATGGAAATGTCCATGGATAGCCAAGTGGGCAGTAACCCCTCCTTTTTTTTCTATTTAAAAACCACAACACAAAAAACCATTCATTTTTAAACATATTTAGTTAGTTAATGAAACATAGAATTCGTCAAAAAATATTATTTCCATAGTTAAATTAATACCACATTTTCCTTCTTCGTTTTTTTGTTTGTTTTTTCTTTGCTGTCCCCACAAATATTTTCACTTGTGGAGTAAGTTACTAACAAAGTGACATATATAGGTAAATAGAAAAAAATATTTTTTATTTTTCCGGGAATTGATATGAAAAGTTCTCTGTCCTTGTTATTAAACCCAACTTTGTTTATTTTTTTTTGAAATCTATTTTGCTGTAAGTCCATTTATTTATTTATTTTCTTTTCCTCTTTGTATTTATTTCTCCAGAATTGTTTATTGAGGTGTACTTCCAGGTTTGACACTTTCTCTCGATATTAGTAGCTGCTGGGGGGACTAACATCTGTATGTTGAAGCTTTCTACCCCGTCTGACTATATTTTATCAATATATAATCTGATTTCTGTAATTTTATTTTGTATATTGTTTTTTTCTGTCCAAACTTCTATTGTCCTTAATTTTTTTTTAATTGGTCAACTTATCTTCTTTCATTCATTTTCAATTATATTTTTGTGTTACGCACCAATGCTTTATTAACTCATTTCGTTCCAATTAATATTTAATTAGAATTAGACATTTCAACATTTTTATAATTAATTAATTTCCATTAAATTTGCAAAATCTTCCATCTTGACATAATTCTTTTGCTGACTTAATATGTTTAAAAAGTTTATCAAACAAAATGTTTTTTTTTATTTATTTTTGTGAATTTTCATTTTTAATGGTTCAAAATTTATCAAATCAAAAAATGTCTTTTTTATTTATTTTGTGAATGGTTCAAAATACCGACATACCCCCTGCTTTTTAAGCAGCCATCTTTGCAACTGGTCCAAAGTGTCTAAGCGATTAAAGTTTTGTTATTAGACGATTTTTTACATCTTTTTTACTCAAAGGTAAGTCGGTTTTAAACATATATATTATGGAAAGTGATAATTATAATTGATAACTTCAAATAGTTAACCCCGACAAAGAATATTATAGCCTTGGGATCTACCTAAATGCAAATCCAACTTTCTACTACAAATAAAACCACAAACTATAACAATGAAAACACCATCACAAATATCAACAAAGTTTAGAACTTACCCTAACAATAGCATACCGTCCAACTATTGAAATTTAACACGCTGTCCAATAATTCTCCGCATTTTACGCCTCAGAAAGACTTCTAATGAGCTGGGCCTTTTGCCCACAATACCCAAAACCATATATCTACAGACAAAATTCCTTCTAACACAAGATGATTTTCGACAGTAATTTTTTAAAGTTAAATCTTTTCACCAGAAGCTCAACCGTTCTTCGCCCACATAGTTTGTCAACAGTAAATTTAAAAATAAAGAAATAAATTTTAAACGATGAAACAAAGATTATAAAAAAGCACAGTAAACGTTACATCAGCCAACTCGTAAATCTAAACCACAACCCAATATTGAAAATTCACTGTTTAATAATCTGTCAAATATCGCAAGGTCTAAAAATTTCCGAGAAAGAATCAAAATATTAAGGCTGATACTAATGAACTATATATTTGAATATCTCGTAGAATTAGACACAGAACAAGAATCAACACTCTGAAAACCATTTAATATCTAATGATGACATGTTCTAAAAATAATCTAGGGCGCCTGTCAAATATTCTCAACACTGTAGCAAATCGCTTACAAACTACTACGGCGCTAAGTCGCTTAACGGTATAACAAATCAACAATGCATATATAACCTCCTCTTCTAGAATACAGTCTAATCAATCAAATCAATTAGGGGTATATTCATGATCTCTATCAAACTCTGTCGCTATTTAAACGTATGGATCAATGAATTTTAAAATAATTACTCAAATTTTGTGAAATTATATTTTTTGCTCCATAGATATGAATCAGTCTAGTTACTATTCATCTCGGCAGCATTGTAAACTGTTTCTGCCTACTAATGAACAAGAATACATGACACTTATTACTCATGGTTTCAGTTAGCAATTTAAACATCTATTAAATCCTCATTTCTCAAGATCAAATCCTAAGTTCAACAGTATCTCACACTTGAGCTTTAAAGAAAACATTATACTTCCACTGACATACTCCACTATTATTGCAGGAAGAGGGTTCTCCTATGGTTTTGACCTCTCGCAGGAGTGGCTGTCACAATGTTTCTCTGCCTCAAAGAACACACTTTATTAAAGATTGTGAGCCATGCACACTGTGGTATTAAAAATGCAATACACAGATGTAACTGCAAGACGAGCATCAGTCCTTAAATAGATTAATCATCACATAGACTAATTCACACAGTAACCTTCAAATTCCAGATATTCTGACAAATAAATTTTTCCATCAAAATCTTCCACATCCAAACCTATCTTTTCAAAATGAAAATCTTCAAGAAATTAATAGTAGTGCAATAGAGAATCTCAATTGTCAACAAATACTACTTAAATTATCACGCAAACTAATACTTACTCAAGATCATTCATTTAGATAACTTATACTAGTCTGCAAGAAAATAATATTATCAAACTTTTCTACAAAAAGAAGATATCAGACCAAATTATCTAACGAGAACAAGATAACTCCTAATATGGTGAAGGAATTACACTCATCAATGTCAAAACTATTTCGACTTCCTCATTCAGCTTAAAACAACTCGATATCAGTCCCTAAATAGTGGACATCAATAGCCTCGTAATTTCCTCTACTCCTGCAAGAATTACTTTCCAGATTTAAATATTTATCACTTTATAAAGTTTAGGAGCGGATCGAGTTTTACACTGCATGAGTTAAATATAAATGTCTTCAGTTCTAATTACCAAATTCTTATGACAATAAAATAACACTTTTATCAAAAGAACAGAGCGGAAAATAACACACTACTTTGTAATCACAAAACTTTACACAATAGTCAGGCCAATTAAGAAAATTCAAAAGAAAATCACTGCTTTCAGATAAATGTTTTCCTGATGCATTTATGCTCTCCCGTACTTTTTACTGCTCACTTCCTCAGTCTCTGATAATCTACTCAAAGTTCATTGTCCATAGAAAAAAGAGAAAACCATGGGATCCTATAACCATCGACACCATTGACTATCTGATGAATTCGCACAGACATTATCAGATCTTAGTTATTCCCAGCGCGCTTTCAACCAACAAATATATCACCAATGATTCAACATAAAGAAGCAAACAACATCAGAACCATAACATAGACACATTGATTGGGCCTTTGCCGAGGACGGTTTTGATACTTAAATATAAATTTCTTGCAAATTGCTGTATTAATTGTTGTGCACACTTCAATTGAGTTCTAAAAACTACGCTCCTCATATACTTTCTATAACTAAATATCACCATAAGCATACGATCATAAAATATTATCTCTTTTCTCGTACTACTTGCTGATTTTTCTTATAGGTATTTGCTTTTGTAGTGGAGTCGGTAACTTGTAGCAAAATAACACCACCAAACAGTTTTAGCATTCTATTTTAGATGTTGATTGTCATAGAAATATACTATTAAAGTTGTCCGGTCATAGCTTATATATATACACTAAAGACACCTCTAAATATCTAAAAATAATCCATATTCAAATGCCATCAACGCTTAACATATTCTCCTACTATTTTTCTAGAGACTTTGATTTCAACAAGAGATTTTGCATCTACAAACGGGAGAGGGCTTTTCCCGAAGCCTACTTCTTTCTATGTTTCAAAATTAAAAGTTTCTGACATTTGTTTTCATTACTTCCAGACCTCTCCATTTCGTTTGATCTCTGCTTCTGTTGCTTCTTCTGATCATATGGCTCTTAATCTTACAAATCTATTGCAATCCTACACGAAGTTGATGATCACCCAATCAAATAGCAATAGTGTCTGAGACAATATTTTCCAGACATAACTATCTTTTTCCTGCACTCAAATTTTCCTTCGTTGGAATATTTCAGTCCATATTAAACACATACTCTAGAAAAATCAGTGACCTAATGGCCTGTATAATGATTTAACAGATCATTAATATAACTAAATACAGAAAAAAAATTATCTTCAAAATCTCTACAAAATCAGCAAAGTCTCTGCAGAATATAACTATCAGAAAGAAGCCAAATGTTTTCTTAAGCACAATAAATATCCGGATTGTTAGAGACTATCCATATAGCACTCGGGACAAAAATCGGTCAGCCATCGGAATCCAATTTTTGTTGGGCCTAGTGATGTCACACAGCAAATAATGTGCCACCAATGCAAAAAATGGAGTTCCTCCTGTGTGTCAGCTGGTTGGATAGACTTCGCGATCGTCAAGTATGGTATCATGGAAATCCAAATCAAAAAAGAAGATAACATCTCTCTCTGACTTTGCTATTTCCGTTCTGCTGGCATCCTGTTTCCTTCTCAGCACTCCGTTCGTGCCACTATTAAAAAATCGATTGATCACTTGTCTCCGAAACATAACTTAGGCATTGCAGCCTTTTTTATTAAAAAGGTTCACTAAACGACACAACAGTATCCACCAATTTATGAATTTCATTGTTTATCATATCAAATCTATCCTCGCCCTAGCCATAATCTCTACCCTCAAGGAATATCAACCTCTATGCTATGTCCAACTGCACTGTTCAATTGTTAATAGAGTGACATCGTGAATCGTCTTAAAAACCAGTTGGCTTGTGGTAGCAGCCAGTCCAGCATGTTGAATGCGACATCTGTGCTGGGATTGTACAGAGGCACGCTCAATGGTCATAGATTTTCTCTCTGATGGCAAGATCACACCAGGCTTCAAAGTTGTACTAAATGATCCTCAAGGATCCTCTCTTTCATCAACCTCTTCATAGAAAAATTTCTTCCTCTCTCATCTCTTCAATGGGTTTGCATATATAGATGACACACATGGTTGTGCTTCCCACCATTAAATACCTTTCCTCATCTCATAACATGTTAAATGATGTGCTTAAATTCCTTGTTTGCTAAATAAGGCAAATCTTCCTATAATCTCACACTTCACTTTCTATATACCCATATGGAAGGAAGTGGCCCTGGGAGGCTAATGCCAAAATTCATATTATCTTTCCATCTGTTAAAGGTAGTAAACAGTTTCAAAATAAAATTAATGCATTATGCAATCAAAGTTGGAGAGAAGGAATATTAGCTTCTTGCAAGGTATCCAACGTTTGCAAACTGACTGTCATTCCACTCAATACAAGCAATCATTTTAGAAACTCAATAACACTTCTACACAATCTTGACCTTCTATGTATCACGAACATTATTAAAAATATATCGACAGATTGTCTCTTCACCTTCTTCCGTCATGATAGCATCTCAATATATCAACTACAACTTTATAAATTTTTGCTAACCAAAAAATACCTTATATTAACAACCCATTGTCTGTAGCCTAAAAATTCAATCAAAGACTTCATTACACACTAAATTTGAACCCAAATTCCTTGACTTTCATCATTAAATAAATCTTAATAAAAATTCTCCACCTAATTGTTTCTTTATCAATGGGGTTGATGGTTTTACCAGCATTGACCCTATATGTAGTCCATGCTCGTGAAGTGAAACTACAGACCATATTATACACTGGTCCAAGACTTAAAACTCCATTTTTCACTTGAAAATGCCATTCATAATGGTTTTCTTTCACAATAGCAGCTTCTACCTTTATCTCTTATTCCATGGGTGAGATGCAAAATCCTCTTGAATTGTCTCTCTCTCACAAATACACCATTGTTTTATCAAACGCTCAGTATGACAGTTTCTGCCTCCAGTGTCTTTGCTGACACCTGCTTCCACGCTTCCTTTTCCACCCCATCTACCTGTATTATAGAATAGTCATTTATAAAAAGAAAAATATTCATGTCTATATGTCATCTGGCTAGATTATGTTATGAGAGCACAATGTTATACTCTT
>JAQFVV010008146.1:0-40327 GCA_028023455.1 Epiperipatus broadwayi
TAGATTGTTACATATTTAAAATTAAGAGATTAAATTAAATATGATGAATATAAATAGAAACCACAGTATTTTTGTGATGGACATAGAATCGATGTACCCTAGTATCCCTAGAATTAAGAGCATTAGTATTGTCATAAAGGCTTTATCTTATATATCAATGATAATAGCATAATTAGTATTATAAATGAGCATTGAACCTAATAAATAATAGTTTATATTTTAAATATAATAATGAATATTGGAGTATAAATAAGGGATGGGTAATGGGATATGCAATTAGTTGGCTTATGGCATCTATGTTCATTAATGACATGGAAATCAATATTATAAAAGGCAGTATAATTAAAAAAGAAGTACTACATTATTTTAGATATGTAGATGATAGTTTGATAATTGGTAATAAGAAAGCAATATATAAATTATATAAACAATTTAATAATAATGTTGATAATATTAGGTTTACTATGAAAGAAATTGATAATGAAATAAGGTATTTAGATATTGAAATTATTTTAAATCAAAATAATGATATTATAATTAAGCATTTTATTAAATATTATAATTTAAGGAAAATTATATCAATTGATTCAAAACAACCATGGATACAAAAGATGAGTGTAATTAAGAATTTTAAATATAAGAACGATAGATTTAATACAGATAGAAATATTGCTATGTTACAGAAGGATAAATTTAAACAAACATATATGGGATATGGATATGCAGTGCATAGTATTGACAATATATTTTCACAACATGGAGTAAATAGCATGAATAATAATAGATGTAGGACTAATAAACAAAAAAAGTGGATAAAAATTTCATATTTGCCTAGTGTATATAATATATTAAATAAAAAAAGTAAAAATTATATAAATAAAAACAGTAACATGGGATGGGTTAATAGCAAAAATTTGGATAAATTGATAACTAATTGTAGAATGAAAGATGATATAAAATCTAAGAGAGGAATGGTTTATAAAATTAGATGTAATTTTTGTAATATGATTTACTATGGCCAGACATCAAAGCAATTGGGAGAAAGAGCTAAAGAACACAATGATGCTATTGCTAGGAAAGATGATAGATCTGCATTATATGTTCATTATTTGCAGTATGGACATAAAATAAATTGTATTGATAATATAAGTGTTCTTGATTATATTAAAAATGTTAATAGACATAAAATGTATGAAACAAACTACATCATGTATAATAAAAATAACTGTATGAATATATACAAAACATCCATTAAGTTAAATAATAAGTGGTTAATGGATAAAGAATGGATAGTTAATTAATTAATATATGTGGATATATATCCATTCAATATATATAACAGAGTAATTTTGTAGTAGAATTGAGGGTAAAAAATCACATAATAGATCATGTCAAATATCCATTTGTTTATCTATCTTCTCTCATGTATTGATATAGATGTTGCTGTATGTGCTTTAAATCGTGGAGACATATTGAAAAAGGGCAAAAAAACATAATTTGTCGAAAAAGGCTTTTATATAATAATTTTATAATTTGTAATCTTTGTTGCTTGTATATATGTATTTTTAAACATATGTGACTATTGTATACTTGAAGTGCAACATAAAAAAAGAATTGTTTTAATTCTGATTCTTTTTCTGTATAGTAATTTATTTTATTTTAATTAAATATTGGTCTATTAAAATTATTATTATTATTATTATTATTATTATTATTATTATTATTATTATTATTATTATTATTATTATTATTATTATTATTATTATTATTATTATTATTATTATTATTATTATTATTATTATTATTATTATTATTATTATTATTCTTATTATTATTATTATTCTTATTATTATTATTATTATTATTATTATTATTATTATTATTATTATTATTATTATTTTATAGTAGGTAGACAATATTTTTACAGTAAATGTATGTCTCATGATAGTCTTCACTAGATTAAAATTCATTTGATTAACAAATTACAAGTAAAAGAGAAGACTGAGAAATCAAATTCTAATAATGTTTGTAATAAAAACCGAGATCATAATATAATAATTTTTAATAAAATATTATATATATATATATATATATATATATATATATATATATATATATATATATATATATATATATATATATATATATATATATATATATAATGATATGTTTAATGTTTCAATTTGTATTTCAAATAATGGTAATGAGTTATTGAATAATTCAATAAGTGTTATACCTGCCAACAAAAAAAAAAAAAGATGCATATTATTTTTTTGTGAATATATGTTATTTATTATACATAAGTAAATCGAGATAGAGTATTGAGAAAAAGATTACAGGAGCATGAATTGTTATAGAAGCATTTAAAAAAATGATAGTAATAATGATTTAAAGACTGATTCCGTTTTTTTAGTTCATGAAAAAAACATGTAAATATAAATTTAAATTTGAACTGTTTTATTGATAAAATTTTTCATGAAGAGAAAAACCATAATAAAAGAAAAAAAAGTAGGCAATTTTAATAAATATAAGTAAAATAAATATGTTTAAATGGCATACTGCTAAAATTAATATTCGGATTATGGTATTTGAGTTGATAATCATAATGGTTAATTTTATTGAAACACTTATATCTTGGGTAATAGTATTTTTCTAATATTTTCACTGAGAAATGATGACTTCATATCATAATTATTTTTGGTTTATTCCATGTAGTAATAAAAATTAAGTAGCAGATGTTTCAGTACAATATCAAGTACCTTTCTCACTGTGTCCTCTTTTTCAAATCATAGGAATGCATTTGAGATTTAAAATATCCTAAAATAAGTATAATTTTAAGTCTTACATATATAACATCAATTTACACAACAGAATCTATCATGAAATTTTCAGTTACAATATATATATTGTATGCGGGTCCGGTTACATTTGTCATCCAACTGTGAGGCTTTATCCAGCTAGCCTAACCATAGGCACCTATTACATTGTCACCTTACTGTGAAGCCTTATCTGGCATAGGCCGGTTAATTTGCCACCCTACTGTGAGGTCCGATCTAGCTAGCCTACTCATAGGCATAAGCAGATCACAATTCTATGATATGAACAGTGCATATGATGTAGTGATGTAATTTGTTCAGGAAGGATGGAAAAATAAAAGTCTAAAAGAAAAACACAAAATGAATGGCATAAAGAATGAAACAGGCATTTTAAAGAAGATGGAGTAAGGTCATGGTGTGGGTGGAGAGAGAAGCTTACTAAGTCAGAAAACAAAGGAAAAATGGTGAACGTAGAAACTCAGGAAACAAAAAAGAAAGCCATGTTAAAGCAGCTATTCGATATGATCAAAGAACGAATAGAAAAAGAAGATAAACAAAGAGAAGAAGATAACCAAAAATGGGATAAACAAAGAGAAGAAGATATCAAACAAAGAGAAGACTATAACCAAAAATGGGATAAACAAAGAGAAGCTTATTAAAGTTGAAATTAAAAAAATACCACTAAACTAGAATAAAATATTGATGAAAACCAGATCAAAATAAAAAAAAATGGTGAATACAGAAAGCATAGAGGATCCTCCTGAGAAAGAAAATAAAAAAGAAGCTAAAGCAGATAAGGAATCAAAGAAAACAGGGGAGACATCTGCATTAGCCCAGTTATTGGGAATTATAAAAGCAGACCAAAAGAAAAGAGATAAACAAAGAGAAGAAGATAATCAAAAATGGGATAAACAAAGAGAAGAAGATAATCAAAAATGGGATAAACAGAGAGAAGAAGATATTAAGCAGAGAGAAGAAGATAATCAAAAAAGAGATAAACAAAGAGAAAATAATTAAAAATGGGATAAACAGAGAGAAGAAGATAACCAAAAAAGAGATAAGCAAAGAGAAGAAGACATCAAACAGAGAGAAGAAGATATCAAGCAGAGAGAAGAAGATAATCAAAAAAGAGATAAGCAAAGAGAAGAAGATATCAAACAGAGAGAAGAAGATAACCAAAAAAGAGATAAGCAAAAAGAAGAAGATATCAAGCAAAGAGAAGAAGATAACAAGCAAGCAATAGAAGCAAACCGAAGAATAGAAAAACAAATTAAGGAAGCAGTGGAAAGTCAGAATGAAAAATTTGAGCAAATAATTAGGCAAGTAAATGATCAAATATTGAAAATAAAAGAAGACATCATGAATAAAGTTAAAGGCTCACTAATAGAGCAAGAAGTCAAAATGACCCAAATATGTGAGACCATGGATACAAAGATAATAAAAATTCAAGAATCCATGCAGGAGAAGGTGGATATATTGACCACCCAGATGAGAAAGATGGAAATAAAAGATAGCAATATATTGCCTAGACAAATGGAGACAGAAACAATCCCAAAAGAAAGCCAAAAGGAAAATTGCCAAGCTAGTCATGAAGTCCCTCCAACCAAGCAGATGTCTGGAATTGTAAACCAATTCTTAAAAATTAGAACTTTCTCTGGGAGCTGCAATGAAGCACCGATAGAATATATAAAAAGTTTGGAGAGATATTTTACTATTAACGTATTGTCAGAAGAGGCAAAGATGGCAATCACATGTAGCCATCTCCAAGGTACAGCACAGGCATGGTGGGATTCACTGTTTGCCCAACCTACAAGTTTTGACGAATTTAAAGAGGCGCTAATGAACTGTTACTGGAGCGATGAGTGTCAGGAGGGGATTAAATATAAGGTGTCCCAGGAGAAAGGTCCTCCTGGAGAGCTTTATACACCATTCTTTAGAAGACAGGTGGACAGGTTGAGAGCCTTGATGTCTGATCCTCTGTCTGAACTCCAGATCACTAGATTAATATGACACAGCTTTCCAAATTATATAGAAAGGATGCTAATTGGGACTGATCATCGATCCATTGAGCAGGTTGCTGAACTATTAACAGCCTATGATAGCTGCAGTACCTCAGCGACCAAAGAAGGAGGAGCAAAGCAACCACAAAATAAACCTTCCTATAGAAGAGATAATGGGCCTAACATAGGAACCATCAGATATAAAAGGAAAATGCCCCTTCAGCAATATGGCAACAACAACACACCACCATGGTATCAGCACCAAAGAAATCAGACACCACCATGGAAAAGGCAAAGACGATATTCGACAGGCAACGTGCAGAGCCCTTACCAAACCCGGGTTATAAGAAGGTCAAACAGTGATGATAACCTGCAAAAAAGTGTGGGTACAACTACTGAACCGCAGAGAAAGGAACAAGAAGCAAGACACCACAATAATGTTGAACATGATACATTTTCAAAAAAAAAACAATCCAGAAGTATGTCACCTCATAATACAAATAAGGACTATTGGAGAACTGACCATGATCCTCAGTTTCCCAAACTAGGTTGCAGTTTATTCAGAATAAAATAGAGATAGCTGATGGAAAAAGTTTGTGAGTGTGATGTAGTGATGCAGGGACTTGTGTTTTTCATGTTGAGATGGTGGATGATTGAGCGGAGCTGCTTGGATGCATTGTGTTATGATGCTCCGAAGTATATGCTCGGTACTATCCAGACCTGGATGTTGTACTTCGAGAGTAGTCCAGCAGTGCGTATATATAGGTCTCATGGATAGGCCAAATGATAGCCCCTAAGACTCACCGAAGCTGAGCAGGGTTGGCTGAGTGCCAAATTGATTTTTTTTCTCTGGCTCCTATTCTTGGTTGGATGATACTTCTAGGTACAAGAGAGGTAGTGCTTAAAAATGAGATATTTTCTCATGACATCATGAGGAGGTGTGTACTGGTAGTTTGTGCTTGGCTGTCTACTTATCCTGGCATTGGAAGCTATGGTTCATGTATTCACTTTTCCAGCTCATCTTACCCATTCATCAGCATATCTAAAACCAGACAATACTGAGAAATAATGTGTGTAGTATATGGAATGAAATCGTACTTTCAGGCGATTTCATCCCAAAATTTGGTGAGGGGTAATGAAACAGATATCCTGTTCCTCATATAAATATTCAAAAGACCCCCCCCATTTAAAAATGTCTAGCATGATTCAGTCTAATTGGGAATGCAATAAAGCTGTGATTTGTTAAAAAAAAAAAAATTAAATTATATTTTTAATTTTTAGTATTGATAGATTTGAATAAAAATGTTATATCGTCTTAGTTTTTTTTATCTGTCTCAATAAAAAAAAAAGAAATTAATTATCCAATCATTAAAAAGAAAGAAAAAAGATACTTGAGTTAAACTGAGGCACTATTCAAATTAGGCACGTCCTCGGAAGAAAAGAACTTTTTTTCTCTTGTCTTACACAGAGAGGCAGAACGTATTAAATCCTTTTTTTAAAAAAAAAGTGTATTACTTAATTCTTTTGACACATTAAAATATAGCTTTAGCAAAACGTGAAAATGGAATAGGAAAACTTTGCTAGAGGAATGATAATAACAATGGGGTAATTTAGCGGCTTCACTCTCTCCACGCTGTGCCATGACTTTCCATAGATGAAATAACCTGCCTTCTTTTTGAATAAACTAGACTGCAAAACTGGAAGGTAATTTTTATAAAATATTAAGACATGTTTATCATACGTTATAAAGTGAAGTTATGAAATAATTACATAGAATTTATTTTGTAAAATATTAAAACATGTTTATCATACGTTATAAAGTGAAGTTATGAAATAGCTACACGCAAATTTATTTATAAAAATATTTGGATGTATTTACTATATAAATTAGAAATGCTTTAATTGCATATTACTTCTATCTGGATAATGTAACAGAGTTTATGTATATGAATATACTTTTATATTAGACTAAATTATAAATGCTTCAATTACCAAATGATAAATGCTCTACAAGCCAAACAGAGTTTATGTGTATGAATATGCTTTTATATTTGACTAAATTAGAAATGCTTCAGTTATTAAATGATAAATACTCCACAAGCCAAACAGAATTTATGTATGTGAATATACTTTTATATTTGACTAAATTATAAATGCTTCGATTACCAAATGATAAAGGCTCCACAAACCAAGAATTGCTGAGTTTAAATGTTTACCAATTAATAATAATTCATAAAATAATGAAATGCTGTATAAATCATAAATGCTTGACTGCTTCTAAGGTTCTTCACATAAATGAATTCAAAATGAATTATTGTATAAACCATAAATGCTTGACTGCTTCTAAGCTTCTTCTCATAAATGGATTCAGAATGAACTATTGTTGAATTAGAATATTCCCAAGCTTCTTCTCATAAATGGATTCAAAATGAACTATTGTTGAATTAGAATATTCCCAAGCTTCTTCTCATAAATGGATTCAAAATGAACTATTGTTGAATTAGAATATTCCCAAACTTCTTCTCATAAATGAATTTGTAAATGAACTATTGATAAAAAAAGAAACTGCTTCTAACTCTTTTTTAAGTAAAATGAAAATGAGTTATCATGTGGATAGAAATGAACTTTGTTAGAAATTGCTAATTAATTGTTATTTAATAATTTTTTTTTGTTACTAAAAATTAAATTGGTTATCGAGTTATCCAATTTTGTTTTATTTTATTGCATCACTCACCAATTATAGCACTGGTTCATGAGAATCTCATGCTTACTGAGCTACGTCTGACATAACTAGACCTAGGCCAGTCAGGTTGTAGTAAGACGGAACTCTAATGGCGCTGTTTGGAAAACCAAACATATAAATGTTTAGATGTTTCCAGTCTCTATGGTACTACATCCTCTGATGAGCAGGAAATATTGTTGTAGGAGTCATTAACATCTGCATTAGGAATGTCAATTGATATTTCCTTCCTACAGCATGCTCATCAGAAAATTGTTACAACTGATGTGATAAAAGGGTTGTATGCGGGTCCGGTTACAATATATATATATATATATATTGTGACCTTTCAGGTTGGCACCAGGAAGAAATGTGGGAAGTTCACATTTGTGTTAACAATGGGTAAAGATAGTTATCTGAGAAAAATGAATTGTGATGTAATTTTCTAGTTAAAATTAGGATTTAAAAAATTAAAACATTAATTGGGTGTACTGTTTGGTAGAGTTTTGGATTATATATGTTTGGTAGTAGAAGAGGAGGATGAACCACATCAGGGATGTTTGTATGTAGTAGAAAAATTTAAATGTCATAATAAGGAGAAACATAGATATATTATTAGTTAAAATTTTTGTTTCTATATTTTATTTATTATTTACTAATTATGTATTGTTCATAATCTTATATTTAAAATGATAAACATTATTTGTATATTAGTGAATAATATTTATAAATTATATTTAATATTTATTTTTTTTTAATTATTATTATGTTTTATTCCGTCAAATATTGTATTGTTAAAATTTTATAAGTAAAAATTCTGGCACACCTCCAAAGTTGATTGTAATAAAAAAAAACAGAGGGCATGAGTGGAGAGAGTCAGAAAGTTTAAAACTTGAAGGAAAGTAAAAAAAATTCCAAGGAAGAAGATGTAAAAAAAAAGCTTAAAAGAATCAATAACTCTCTAAGTGTATTAGAACAAATAAAAAAAACATTGCGAGGATTCTAATAATATACCGGTGTAGAATATTCTATTTTAATACTGGAATAATATAAAAATGAAGAAATACCCCCCCCCCCAGAAGGAAGCCAGCTCCAAATTTCTGTCAAATGATGATCCATGTTCACTACTTTTAAAATGCCTGGAAGTTATGTAAGCTAAGTAATTATGATTTGTTTTAAAGTATTACCAAAAATAAATAATATCAGAATGACAAAATTGTTTAAAATAAAGCTAGCTAAAATTTTCTTATTAAACACTATAATTAAATGCTTCATTTTCAATTTTAAGAATTTTCTATCAATATTCTTCAAAATAAAATTTAAAATGAAAGAGTTTATCTATTTAATCTTATATCAAAAGGATAATTTTAAACTGTATAACTTTGCTATTCACGCATATGTAATAAAATAATTCCAATGCATGCAAATGTTATTATAATGCATGTCACGGAATTCTAGGATAAAAAAAAACTATTGCCATTCTTAACAAATTATGCTTTAACAATCGGGTAAACATTTTTTTTATGTTATAATTTACTGTTGTCTTTGAAATTGAGATGTAAGTTTCATTTAACTTTCAATTTTTGTTTTTAAAAAAAACTTAACATGTAATGAATGGATATTGATAAGTATTTTTCGTTATTGCTTATAATAGATATACAATCTTTTTTTTTTAAAAAAAAAAACAACAATGTAACTTCATATTATTATAATATGATAATCTATTATTTTATATGATCTAGAAACTATATTATAGGTGATTATATAGTCAGATGTGTGCATGATGCTATAAATTATTTTTTTTAATAAATTTTATTTATTACGCTTCAATTTCGTTAATGGAGTTTATTTAAAAATAAAGAATTAAAACCTTATCTGTTATAAGTTCATTTATGTAGGAAGTATATTGAATGTAGTTGGAGGTAGAAATGGTCAAGGGATGATTAAATTATTTAGATTCAGTTTGGAGATATTATTTAACCCTCACATATATTGGTATAAGTGTTTGGTTATTGTTTTCCCCTGTCTTTCTTTATTTTTTATAGTTAATGTTAGATGATATACACTGATTATAACATATAAGTGTTGTATAAATTTTTATATTATGTATAAAAGATGATTGATTTATGGCATCATCCAAGTTCTATAAATAAGCTAATAAAAAGTATGTTTTAAAATACATTATATTTATGATAATATAAAAGCACACATATTCGAAAATATATGATTTATATATTAAATATTAGTCAATTTTGGTTTTATTGTAGAAGAAATGTAATTGGTTAGAAAGGTGCATAAAATAATATTTTTTTATTTATTATTTATATTGTCTTTTATTTTTAATAAATGTTTTATTCAATTAATAACCCATATGAATTGCTTCATTAAATACATTCGATTCTCCATTTCCACACACACACACACACATGGTTAATATAACATAGCCCTAGAATATCTAAATTTGCCAGTATAAGTTGAATTTTATTTAATTTGTCTGGAGATGATAAATCACCATATTACAGTGCTAATAATATATTTTACTTTGCTTAGAATAGATGGTGATGTGGATATAAAAAGTACCAAACCCTCATCATTATCTATCTTATACTAAATGTGATAATTGATAATTTTGTAATAGTTTTATAATTGAATAAATGTGTAGCATATGATTAAATTAGTGTTACAGAATTGTTATCCATAAATGATGTACTACACTTATTTGCATTCTATATGAAGGCCATATCCTATAACATCAACTGAGCTAAGTCATAGAGTAATTACAATATAAGAATCTTATTAAATAAGTTTAAAAGCAATTTACAATTATAAATTTTATTCTATCTTGTATAGAATTGGTGCCTGGGCATTTATAAATCTAACAAAGTGAATAAGTGAAGAGGTCAGAGGTTACAGGGTGGGTTAAGTGGCTTGCCCAATGTGTATGGCATGATATTTATGGGTTAAGTGCTCGATATATTTATGGTTTAAATGGTTGCACAATGATTGGTGATTAATTCATCATTGTTCATATGTGTATTTTGTTCTTTACTGGAGATTATATATTATACATTCTATTATGAATGGCACACAATGTGGCAGCATCATTAGTTAATGATAATGGAGTGGAATAACAGCCGGCATGTTGGATTTGATTGATGATTATTGTAGATAGGGGTTAAGTGGTGACCAATGGGGATGGCTCGATATATACATAGAGGCCACAGCTGCCAATGGTTTAAATGGCTGTCCAATTGTGTGATCTTGATTACTTAAGTCTCATATCTTGTAGAGTGTTTATATTTTTGTTGATATATATTGACATATATCTGAGATAAAAATTAATCCAGTGCTATTAGAATTACTTTATTCCTGTTTATATATACAGTTATTGCAAAATTGGTTGCAAAATAGAATCGAGTTGGCATTTTTCTTATTCAATGATTTTTTTATATCAATCTGGAGATTAATAGAAATGTTTGATAAAATGGAACTAAGGGTAAATGGAGTATTAACTAAGGTTTGAAATAAGCCAATACTTGAAAGATGTGTAGTAGATATATGAATGTCAGATGTATACTTTAAAAAAACATTTTTTTATGTGAAATAAATAAATGCAGCCAAGAAACAGCTTAATTTCAATTTTAAAGCTATATAAATATCACAACTTATAGTAAACATTAAAGTTGATAACATTTTTTTAAATATTTTTTTGCTTGTCAATAAAATATAGCATTGATGCCAGATAAGCATAGAATTATTGATGATGTTAAGTTATAAAGTAATAATGTTGTTCATATTCAGAACATTTCTGTTATAGAAAGTCTATAATTTTGAAGGTTAGATAGCATACATGATTGTTGGAGTTTGTTGGTTGTATTGCAAGTTTTGGTGATGGATGGAGAGTTTCTGTCATTGTCTTAAGTATATGGTGTATTTATGTCACTGGTGACTGATTGTTCTCATTCACTGCTCCAATCCAAATTATGATATTGGTTGTTAGTTATCATGAAGCAGTTAACAGTAGTCCTGCCATGATTTTGCCTCTAAGACTCCAGAAAGGCATAGTTTTTTCTATTATATATATATATATATATATATATATATATATATATATATATATATATATATATATATATATATATATATATATATATATATATATATATATATATATATATATAATATTTGTCTCTAAGACTCTCAAAGATGAGCAAGACAATATTTTATAAATAGCCCCTAAGACTTGGATGTAAGCAGGGCATTATGATAGTGTTTGTAGTCAAATATTATGGGTTGTCATAGCTTAGTGTGACCAAAATGGGATGATCATCAGAGTGTTCATGGAGCATTGTCTGTTTTAATTGCAGTGATAGAATTATTCTATCTATCTCAAAATTGTGAACTGCTAATCATTATTTTGGCTGTCACTATCTGTTGGATCTTTAGAAGAATGGATGAATATATAACTTGAATATATAGCTCATTCTTAAAAGGCTATTTCTCTATATAATTATGCAAAGGTTAGCATCTTCCATATTTAGGTAAAAATTGTATATCAGTTATCATAGTAAATGCATGTCATCATCAATTTTATTTTAGTTATAAAATTCATTTTTTTTTGGGGGGAGGTTATAAATACTGGTTATAATATTTGAATGCACCCAATGCAGCATAAAAATAAAGGAACATGTTTAAATTGTTTTGGTCTTTTATCAATAATTTGAATTGGTGTAACTATAGTGGATCATGTAAAATTTAATTTATAATTTCAGCTATGTTTAGATTAATGTTATCTAGTTAAAACTTAATGTCTTCTTATCTATGTGTGTGTGGAAAATCGAACATTATATGGGAAAATAAAATTGTGGAAATTTTATGTCATTTTAGGTAATGATGGTGAATTTGAGTTGTTGGTTTGGTGAAGGTTGGAGCTGGTAAACCTTATTCTCTTTAAGTAGTATTAATAAATTTTTAAGAGATTATAAAATGGAAGAGTTTAGCTTATACAATAGTTTGGATGGGTCTCAAGAGACACCATCTCCAGACATTGTTGTGATGTCCCCTGACCTTGAATTAAAAAATAAAGCTATAGATATGTCCTATGTAGAGTCTAGTAAGATGAGAGATAATATTTGTTAAACCATGGATGATGATATGCTGATGTGGGCCGAATCGTTTTTTGCAAAATTAGAGTTCGGTTTAGTAAAATTAAAATCAGAATTAAAAGAAGAACTAAAGTCTGGTCGAGTAGAAGATAGATAACAGTCAGAAGAGATGTTAGTAGAATTAAAATCAGAATTAAAAGAAGAACTAAAGTCTGGATGAGTAGAAGATAGAGAAAAGTTAGAAGTGATGTTTGTAGAATTGAAGTCAGACCTAAAATTAATAAAATTGAATCAAGATAAGTAAGAGGAGGGTATGGCAGAAATAAAATTGGAGGTTTCAGGAATGAAGTCAGAAATGGTAGAAATAAAGGCTAGTATAGTTAGGCAGATGTAATCTGTGGAGGAGAAAGTAAAAAGCTAGGAATCAGAGATAGTAATAGAAATAAAATTGAATCAAAAGAAATCAGAGGAGAGAATGATTGAAATAAAGTCAGAAATGTCAGAGAAAATTAGAAGTGAAACTAGAAACAAAACTAGAAGCAAGGTTGGAAGTACCCAAAATGAAGTTAGAAATGCAAGAGAATATTAATGACCAAGTTATGCAGATTAATAAGAACATTAGTTTAGTCAATGATGAAATAAATGTATATAAAGAATTTAAAGAAATAGTTAATCAAGACTCAAAATTAGATAAAAATGGAGATATAGACATGCTTAAAGATTTCAAGAAGAAACTTGATAAACAGAAAGAAGTTGGTAAATTAATGAAGAAAGAAATAATTTCCTTAGACATGAAATATCTAGAAATTTTGGAGAATGAATTGCTAAAGGTTACTGATATCACCAGTAATAAGTTTAGAAATAAAAATGAAAACATTAATTTAAAGTGTGTTCTTGATTGTTTAGAACATAAGGTGAAGGAAAATGTTTTTTAAAAAAAATTATGGAAATGCTAAACATATAATATGTATTATGAAATGTTTAATGGAATGTGTTAGTCATGCTGAGGAAGTTGGTAAAGTGAAAATGAAATGTAAAGTTAAGAATACAGGGAAGTTTGATTTAAATTTTCTTAGAAAAATTATTAATCCAGAAAGAGATTTAGTCAAAGCCAAAGTAAAGCTTAAATGCAAAAGTAAGAAAAAAAACCAAAGTAGATGTTATGAGAGAGGTAATTAATCACAATAAATATATAAAAAAAATTAAAGTAAAATTCAAAGAGATGAGTAGAGAGAAGGTTAAGATAAGATATCTTAATAAAGGTATAGATTATATAAGCAATATTGGAAAAGAAAAAGTCAAATTTAAATTAATGAATGAAAAGATAGTTAATTTAATTTATGGTAGAAAGATTGTTGATGAAGAAAAATAAATTGGAAAAGCCAAAGTCAAACTAAAGAAAGTAAACAGAAAGTTGATCAATGTTATAGGTTCAAAGACATCCAGAAATAAAAGGATCGAGCATAGAAAGATAAAAACTAGAAAAAAGAAGATTGAGATAATGTCTCTTAAAGATAAACTTGTCAGAAGAAAGGAAATAAAGAATAATTGAGCAAGGTTTAAAGTTACTTATAATGCTCGCAATTTGGTTCCATGTCCTGCAAGGCATGATTAATAAAAGTTATACATATTGTTCAATATAGAATTTAGTTATAATTTGTTTGCTTATTTAATGTTGCTAAAATATAATAAAAACAATTGGTTGTAAAAACATTAAATGTTTTTATTGTTTTATGTTTATTTGACAAACATAATTTTCTAATTGTGGAATGATCTTAATGTAAAATTTGATGTGCTATTAATATTGATTGTTGTTTATCCAATTCATTTTTTTTTCATAAGGGGGAAGGATTGTGACCTTCCATGATGGCACCAGGAAGAAATGTGGGAAGTTCACATTTGTGTTAACAATGGTTAAAGATAGTTATCTGAGAAAAATGAATTGTGCAGTAATTTGCTATTTAAAATTAGGATTTAAAAAATTAAAACTTTAATTGGAAGTACTGATTGGTAGAGTTTTGGATTATATATGTTTGGTAGTAGAAGAGGAGGATAAATGACACCAGGGATGTTTGTATGTAGTAGAAAAATTTACATGTCATAATAAGCAGAAACATAGATATATTATTAATTAGAATTTTCATTTCTATATTTTATTTATTATTTACTAATTATGTATTGTTCATAATCTTATATTTAAAATGATAAAGATTATTTGTACATTAGTGAATAATATTTATAAATTATATTTAATATTTAATATTTATTATTATTATTATTATTATTATTATTATTATTATTATTATTATTATTATTATTATTATTATTATTATTATTATTATTATTATTATTATTATTATTATTATTATTATTATTATTATGTTTTATTCTGTTCAAATATTGTATTGTTAAAATTTTATAAGTACAAATTCTGGCACACTTACAAAGTTGATTGTAATAAAAAGAACAGAGGGCGTGAGTGGAGAGAGACAGAAAGTTTAAAACTTGAAGGAAAGTAAAAAAAATTCCAAGGAAGAAGATGTAAAAAAAAGATTAAAAGAATCAATAACTCTCTAAGAGTATTAGAACAAATAAAAAAAAAAGATCGTGAGGATTCTAATAATATACCTGTGGAGAATTTTCTATTATACTACTGGAGTAATATAAAAATGAGGAGATAATCCCACCCAGAGGGAAGCCACTCCAAATATATGTCAAATGATGATCCATGTTCACTACCTTTAAAATGCCTGAATGTTATGTAAGCTAAGTAATTATGATTTGTTTTAAAATATTACTAAAAATAAATAATATCAGAATGATAAAATCGTTTAAAATAAAGCTAGCTAAAATTTTCTTATTAAACACTATAATTAAACACTTGATTTTCAATTTTAAGAATTTTCCATCAATATTCTGCAAAATAAAATTTAAAATAAAAGAGTTTATCTATTTAATCTTATATCAAGAGGATAATTTTATACTGTATAACTTTGCTATTCGTGCATAAATAATAAAATAATTCCAATGCATGCAAATGTTATTATAATGCCTGTCATGGAATTCTAGGATAAAAAAAAAACTATTGCCATTCTTAACAAATTATGCTCTAACAATTGGATAGACATTTTTTTTATGTTATAATTAACTGTTGTCTTTGAAATTGAGATGTAAGTTTCATTCACCTTTCAAATATTTTTTAAAAAAAACTTAACATGTAATGAATGGACATTTATAAGTATTGTTCGTTATTGCTTATAATAGATATACAATAAATTTTTTTTAAAAAAAAAAACATTGTAACTTCATATTATTATAATATGATAATCTATTATTTTGTATGATCTAGAAACTATATTATAGGTGATTATATATTCAGATGTGTGCATGATGTTATAAATTATTTTTTTTAATAAATTGTATTTATTATGCTTCAATTTCGTTAATGGAGTTTATTTAAAAATAAAGAATTAAAACCTTATCTGTTATAAGTTCATTTATGTAGGAAGTATATTGAATGTAGTTGGAGGTAGAAATGGCAAGGGACGATTAAATTATTTACATTGAGTTTGGAGATATTATTTACCGCTCACATATATAGGTATAAGTGTTTGGTTATTGTTTTCCTCTGCCTTTCTTTATTTTTGTATAGTTAATGTTAGATGATATACACTGATTACAACAGAGAAGTGTTGTATAAATTTTTATAATATGTATAAAAGATGATTGATTTATGGCATCATCCAAGTTCTATAAATAAGCTAATAAAAAGTATGTTTTAAAAATACATTATATTTATGATATTATAAAAGCACACATATTCGAAAATATATGATTCATATATTAAATATTAGTCAATTTTTGTTTTACTGTAGAAGAAATGTAATTCATTAGAAAGGTGCATAAAAATATATTTTATTTATTTATTACTTATTTTGTCTTTTATTTTTAATAAATGTTTTATTGAATTAATAGCCCATATAAATTGCTTGATTATATACATTTGATTCTCCATTTCCACACACACACACACACACATATATATATATATATATATATATATATATATATATATATATATATATATATATATATATATATATATATATATATATATACATGGTTAATATAACATAGCCCTAGAATATCTAAATTTGCCAGTATAAGTCAAGTTTTATTTAATTTGTCTGGAGATGATAAATCACCATATTACAGTGCTAATGATATATATTTACTTTGATTAAAATAGATGGTGATGTGGATATAAAAGGAACCCAACCCTCATCATTATCTATCTTATACTAAATATGATAATTGATAATTTTGCAATAGTTATATAATTGAATAAATGTGTGGCATATGATTAAATTAGTGTTACAGAATTGTTATCCATAAATGTTTTATTACTCTTATCTGGATCCTATATGAAGACCATATCCTATAACCTCAACAGAGCTAAGCCATAGAGTAATTACAATATAAGAATCTTTTAAATAAGTTTAAAAACAATTTACAATTTTAAATTTTATTCTATCTTGTATAGAATTGGCACCTGGGCATTTATAAATCTAATAAAGTGAATAAGGGAAGAGGACAGAGGTTACAATATCTATCTATCTATCTATCTATCTATCTATCTATCTATCTATCTATCTATCTATCTATCTATCTATCTATCTATCTATCTATCTATCTATCTATCTGTCTGTCTGTCTGTCTGTCTGTCTGTCTATCTATCTATCTATCTATCTATCTATCTATCTATCTATCTATCTATCTATCTATCTATCTATCTATCTATCTATCTATCTATCTACCTACCTACCTACATACCTATCTATCTATCTATCTATCTATCTATCTATCTATCTATCTATCTATCTATCTATCTATCTATCTATCTATCTATCTATCTATCTATCTATCTATCTGTCTATCTATCTGTCTGTCTATCTATCTATCTATCTATCTATCTATCTATCTATCTATCTATCTATCTATCTATCTATCTATCTATCTATCTATCTATCTATCTATCTATCTATCTATCTATCTATCTATCTTTATATATATATATATATATATATATATATATATATATATATATATATATATATATATATATATATATATATATATATATATATATATAGTAACCCAAAGATTAATCATACAGTAAATCGATTCATGTGTCTTAAATCAAAAATAACTGTGACCAAAAAGTCCTACCCCAGTTTGTCACACGCTAAATTTAAATGATACAGAACAAAACTGTTACAATAGAATCCCATTACAGCTAGGGTACACCATGTGAAGACCTCTCACAGCATTATTTAAAGATACATTAACTTACCTAGTATAAATTGTATGAACCTTTTATTAAATATGATTCTTTTTAACAACTGAATCTTAAAAATAAATTCCCAAAGCTTAATTTACAATTTTATCTATTTGAGAGTAATTGATAGTCATTACATGGTGAATATGGGCCATTTAATAATTTGAAAATAAATCTTATCAGCTTCATAGAATAATTGGTGGTAGCTCAAATATCCTCATGCTCTAAGTTGAAAATTTTTCTATAAGGTTATGCTTTGCAATGGAAGATGAGGAATATCAAATCAATATCAATGAAACTCTTAGTGAAATAGATAACACACTTGTTACAGTATTAAAAATAATAGATTAAATTGTTACACTGGCTTCAACATTTATTTATAATTTATGTATTAATGTCGCAAATATCAACAGAAGTAACATATTCTGGATTATATTTCAGAATTTACAAAGCAAAGTGGAGGTGATGCAGAAAGTAAATGAGATTTTATTTTATCTTATACATCATGAACTACCCAGAACAAAAGCATTAAATTATTATCTGAATGTTTCAGTAGATCTTGTATATATCATCAGAAACAATATATACTCTAATATTTATTATCTATTTACTACTTTGAATTTCTGACTTCATGTGTAACAAATAGGAATGACACAGATAGGTCAAAATATAAATTAAGATTTATTTCTAATTCAATAAACATTTAAATAGTAATTGGTTAACAACATTCAAAAATTAAATAAACAATAAATAACATGAAATATCACATGTAATTTTTTTACATAGATAATGGAGATTCAATAAATAAATAAATAAATAAAAATAAAATAACATGACATATCCTTAGTTCTGTACATGGAACTGTGCACTAATTTCAGGTAATACAATCTAAGACTTTATTACATATGTATTGATTTAAAACCTTATAAGGACAATAATATATTCAAATACTCAGTCAATGACAACTCCAATACATCAAACTCAAAACCAATAGACCTACACTTTAAAATTATAATAATATTGACAACAATTGTTATTAATAAACCTAAAAAAACTGGCTATAATAAGATAAAAAATCAAAGAGAGAATTTGAACTCCAATGCAGCTGAAATATCATATAATTGACCTATAATAAATTACAACAATAATTCATTTGAATTCCACTTTATGGCTGATGATAGAACACATGAGGCAAACATTAAGATGAGGGAAACAATATGGGCATAATAATTAATGGAGAAACTGCTCAAACATACATTTGTATAACAATGAGCAATGCTATATCTGTGGATATACTCATCCATACAAAAAAATAATGAACAATAATTAAATTGTGGATGTTCTAACCACCATCAGAACAAGTAACATAATTTCAGAATGTTCAGCAGGATAACCACCAGTGCTGAATCAAACTTAAAGAATATACCAAATAATGGCAAACATTTATTCTATGGATGAGACTGCCAGCACAGAAAAAGCCATATAAAATTAAATTAATTTTAACACTCACTTCATTAATAAAATAGAAATAAATTACCCTCTTTAATATGCTAAATAGGAAGTCATGTGCAGTTTTACAAGTGTCAACTTAGCCCAAAAAAGGTAAGAATAGTCTATTACACAAAAACAATTGAGATACGGCTGACCATAGATGGGATGGTAAAAAAATCATATCTAATATTATAATACAAGTATACATACAGAACTATGGAAGATGTACAGGATGTGGTCATGTGATGATGATAAATTACAGATACATTAGATTAACCATTAAATATTTACACAAGCGCTGTTCTTTAAATTGACTCTCTTTAATTCCTATATCTAAATAAAGAAGTAATTATTTAATATACAAAAGATTATATATATACCATGAGGCTAACATACTTATAAGAGAATATAAAATACAAATAAAACATAAATGTTTATTAAATTGACTCTCTTTAATTCCTATATCTAAATGAAGAAGTAATTATTTAATATACAAAAGATTATATATACCATGAGGCTAACATACTTATAAGAGAATATAAAATACAAATAAAACATAAATTGCATATTCATTAAATTACTACACTAGATTCACATGTATATCATTTAAATCTATGGGCTATTAGTCAATCAATTAATAGCACATTTTTTAAACTTAATGACAAACATAAATTAAACATATTTGTTTAATTATAACATAGAATCTTAAAAGTTGATTGTATGCTTCTGTATCTCCATTTATAAGGAACTTATAAATTAGTTGATATGTAGTACCGATAGGTTCTCTGAAGATAAAATATATTTTGAGAGATAAGATATGTCTCATTTTAGTCAGACTATTCTTGAAAGTTAATGAAATTACATGGCATTATTTTAAGTATTATTCTAAAATTAAAATATTTATTACTTTAATTTATTAGTGTTGAGGGCAGAGAATGATATTTGATGAAAATAATTATCCCACATATGATATAACAGCCAAAATAGTTCCTGGTTAACTGATATTTCTTCCAACACCTATATTGTAGTTTTAATAAGATAATTCACAATATTGTTTCTAATAAAGTTTCAAAGTGGGATTAGAATTAAATTTTATATCGTTTAAACTTTAGCACACAAAAGGTTAAAACAGCATTTTATTTTGCACATATATAACACAACTAGTTGAGGTAATGAAAGTAACACATTATATCCAAGTCAAAACAGAATGTCATTCCACCCATATATGACACTCCTATACGTGATAAATTCATGAAAGCAAAATTTTATTCAAAGTTAAATATGACACTTCACTTTGCACATACATGACTCATTATATGTGTTAAAGTTATGGAGTTAAAATGTTATCCAAAGGTTGAACATAGTTGCTGACCTCTTAGAACTGTTATTCCTGTTATCATGGTCAGCAAAAAGTTCTTGTTAATTTCAGTTGTAATTCTTGTGAAAGATTATCAGCAGCTAGACTCATGATTGTGAGACTTGAACAGATTAGTTAAAATTTAGCTACACATCTTGCTATTAACACCATATAATATTGCAACAGAAATTATTTAAGGGAAGTTTTAACTTAACTTCCTTCTATACCTTTATGTTTTCTCCTTTTTTTTAAAAGAAGCTTTCATTTTCATTATATGCTTAACAGTAAATAATAATAATATATACACCTGTGTCTCATTTTATGTGGATTATTTTAATGTGATTTTGAAGTTATGCGATTCATGTTTCTTCTTAATCAAAATATATAAAATGTGCTAACCTTCACAAGCCTTGTGTGCTTGTGCATGTTAGTGCATTTTATATAATTTGATTCATAGTTAGCCACAAAGTATAAACAGTTTGCTTATTTCAGTTTCTTCTTAATATTTTTCATATTTCACTATATTTATTAGATATCAAAAAATTTAAATTTTTAATAACTTATTTTGATTTGAATTACTTCTTTTTCAAAAATATAATGTTATATTAGCACCTAATGTGAATATGATGTGAATCTGTATTTAGAAACCTACTTATACTAATGAGTAAATAATAATAATATAATTATACTTAAATATAAAAATATCACAATAAATATTCAAAAATTTTAAACTTTTAAAATGTATTTTGTTAAGTATAACAGAAATAAATAATGTAGATTTTTAAAATAAATAATGAAGATTTTATAAACTGAAAATATTTTTTCTAATGATAATGTATAATTTTTCTGTTTGATTGTGATCTCATTGTTTTAATATACAAACAAAATGTGAACATTTAAAATTTATTTCAGTAGTAAAAAATCAGTTGTCAAAAGAAAATCATTAACACAGCACAAGACTGAAATTGGCAGTAATTGTGTAAATGTAAAGGAGCAGAATATGAAAATTAAGTGGCTAACAAGTTTAATTGGGCATAATTGATGAGAGATTCTTGACTTTGTTCAAGGAGAAGCTACATCACTTCACATCGACGAATCTGATTTCTTACCAGTTTACAAACGAACCACATAATCATCAAATAGCAATAATGATTAAAATATCTATGAAAAAATGTTAAATTAAATACTATAGTTAATAAAAAAAATAAAAAAAGTTTGTCTTGTACCAATTTTTTAAAAATATTTGATATTTTTTATTAGTCATGCTTTATTTCCTTGTTTTTTTAATGCTAATTTTAAAGTAATTTTTTCTTGTTGCTTTGCTTTTATGCAGATTCTGAAAACTACAGACCATATCCTTCATTTTTCAAAGTAAATGAAGTCTATTTTTGTGTAATTTTTTTTAATGTGGGTTTTCTGTGGAACTTATCTACCATATAAAACAAGACCCAGTATATATATATATATATATATATATATATATATATATATATATATATATATATATATATATATATATATATATATATATATATATAATAACAGATCACGTTCTACCAAAAACACCATCAAGCATAGTTTTCTGTTTACATAAATGTCAGAGGGAGCATTCACTATCTCTAACTTTAATTCCACTTTCAGATCATGATTTCAAGCTATTTGCTATCGTCAGTGAAAGACAGGAATAAGAAACTAGATCTAAACACAAACACTGAGCATTGATGAAACAGTTTCTATTCAGCTTGCAAGCATGAATCTTTTAGACACATTAATGTCTTCAAACTCAGCATAGCAAGCCAGATAACTACATGGGTCTGATCTCAGTTCAGCATCACCACATTTTAGAAGCCTCTGCAATATACATCATTTCAAGAAAGATCTCAAGGGTACATTTATGAAAATCAAAAAAAAACACAAGTTAAAAAACTTGCTAACGCTTGTATTTATGATAACAGATGGTGTTCTACCAAAAACACCATCAAGCGTACTTTTCTGTTTACATAAATGTCAGAGTGAGCATTCACTATCTTTTACTTTAATTCCGCTTTCAGATCATGTTTTCAAGCTATTTGCTATCATCAGTGAATAAGAAACTGTTTCATAAATGCTCAGTGTTTGTGTTTAGATCTAGTTTCTTATTCCTGTCTTTCACTGACAATAGCAAATAGCTTAAAATCATGATCTGAAAGTGGAATTAAAGTTAGAGATAGTGAATGCTCGCTCTGACAGTTATGTAAACAGAAAACTATGCTTGACGGTGTTTTTGGTAGAACACCATCTGTTATCATAAATACAAGTGTTAGCAAGTTTTTTATCTTGTGTTTTTTTTGTTTTTCATAAATACTATGTGGTGATGCTGAACTGAGATCAGACCCATGTAGCTATCTGGCTTGCTATGCTGAGTTTAAAGACATTAACATGTCTAAAAGATTCACGCTTGCAAGCTGAATAGAAACTGTTTCATAAATGCTCAGAGTTTGTGTTTAGATCTAGTTTCTTATTCCTGTCTTTCACTGACGATAGCAAATAGCTTGAAATCATGATCTGAAAGTGGAATTAACGTTAGAGATAGTGAATGCTCACTCTGATGGTTATGTAAACAAAAAATTACGCTTGACGGTGTTTTTGGTAGAACACCATCTGTTATCATAAATACAAGCATTAGCAACTTTTTTAACTTGTGTATTTTTGTTTATATATATATATATATTGAAACAGACAGATCGAAGAACCGATCTTAGTTTCATGTGTTTAAGTACGGTAATTCAAACTACTATTCGCCCGCAATGGGATTTTTCCATTTCAAGTCACAAAAATTGAGCTATATATATTTTATGTTTTGTAAATAAATATGTAGAGATTCAGTGCATAAATGTCACAAATCATGAAATAATATTCGTGTGTGTGTGGTTTGTGAATTTATATCAACTAAATTTAAAAGTTTCATTGCGGGTGTATTTGCTTAAATTTTAGCCTTTTAGAATTATACAAAGTTGTTTAAAAATGCTGATCAAAAGTCACATTCCTTTGATCAGTGTTTTTAATTAAAATCTGTATTGTACAAATGTATAGAGTAATTAGGTTGTATTCGAAATTAGATAAGGAATTTATATTTGTAATTACTTTGTCAATTTAAAATTGCGTATTAAAGTTAAAGATAGCTGAAAACGGAACAATGGAAATGGATAATTGATATTGTATGGTCAAGCTGGATTTCTGGAGGCTGGAGAAAAGTAGGCGGAGCCTAAAACAAAACCAGACAGAAAGGTCAACCGTGGCCATCTTTAAAAAAAACTAACATTCTAACTTTTGACGTGGCTGAGAGTAGATCGTCTCAAAACAGCACAGCAGTTGCTAGAAAAATCGCTACAACTTTTGTTAAGAAGTCCACCAGTAAACCGTAATGTCGATGGGCTAAGTGCCAGGAGCTGATCTCTGTCCTGCCAATTTGAATCTTCGTGCTGCTGACTGATCATGTTTTATGTGCTTCACAATTTCCAGCTTCCAATCTCCAAATTGACTATGCCTTCCAAGTAGATTTCAAATGCGCGCCTACGTTCGTCAGAAATACCATCGTGAGAAGCCAAGCCGGATGAAGAAGGAAGGGTAACTGTGTTACATGAACTTTTAACTTCCTCCTGAGCTTAATGTTATAAGTTAATCTGTCAATCAAATGAATCACATGTAAGTTTTGTTTCGTTTATAATGCTACTGTTTCAAACCTGTCAGTAAATTTTCTTTTCTCCTTTTCCTCTGCTCTAGTCTTTATAAAATAGTTTATGAATATTGTATATACTAATAATAATTCAAATGAAGACATTTATATTTTTTTTTCTTTTATTACTTATGCTATAAACAAACGATGCCAATAGAATATTTCCCAACTCTGCTTAAAGCTAGTTTATAATATTGATTATAGTTATTTTAAAAGGAAGTTCGATTAAATTAAAGATTATTTCATATATTGAGTTGGCAGATATTAAATCACTTTATTATGTTTTTTTTTTTAGTTTTGTCATTCTATTGTAACTGATACTTCAATCTTAAATATGTAAAAGGGTTTTAAGTTATTATCTTGGTTTCATACATGAAATGAGAAATAGTTTTCAGTGTATAATTTGTTATAATCGCTACTGCCTGAACAACCTGGGGGGTTTAGGGGTTTCAGAGTAAACTTAATTAATTATTGCTTCCACGGTCAGTTTGATTCCGCCATGTTTTATTGGAATAGTTATATCAGCCTGTTGCATAGAAATAGACGAATTGATTACCCAGGTTTGGTATAGTTCCTTTTCAAATCCACTTCAAGCACTCGTCCTCGATGACTGTGGCAATGCCTTCCCTTCGCCGAAGTTAGCGTCTCGCCATACTACCATATGGGAAAGAAAGCAATTCTTTCCCAGGTTATCTCTTGGATCACCGGGTTTCGAAATGATCCCGGCTGGTTGTAGTGTTCCGGAGCTGCTTGGGGGCATTAAGCCTTGTCAAAGTACAAGCCGCCCAGTATTCCGTTGATGCACCACAAGTGATTACTGTAGGGCTCTTCAATCTAGGCAACCACTAGTACATCAATCTTAGATATCATAGTTATACGAAACCACCCTCCAACTATTCGTACACGCAACGGTCCGAATCTATTCGAATAAAATAACTTAATAAAAATCGTAGATAAATATATTCAATGCTCAAATGCTCTGATTCCCTTAGCCACCCATCAATCATTTCACTACACAAATATTGGTATGAGTTTGTTTACCAGGTAACATGATTACTAAAGACTAGTAGCTAACTATAATAGAATATTTATGAAAATCTTACCGTACTTTTGAATACTATATTTTTATGCTTTCTATTTGTTATTAAACAATTTATTCACTCTAATTTTGTGTCTTCCACCTCATTACTCTTGAAGTCTATTTAGTCACCTACTGTCGGTATTGGCAACTTAAATATATACATTACATTAATGACCGTACCAACATCCAGAGTATAATAGATCTATATATAAAACTGTAAGTAATTTAGTCTGTGTTCTGAGTTGAGCTAGTAAAGGGATAACCCCGTGCTGTTATAAAGTCATCATCGGTTGGTCATACCGGGGTTTGGGTTTGAATTTAGTAGGCGTTTTGGAATTTATTCTTAAACGTGGACTGGGTTTAAACTCGGGTACTGTGTATGAGTAAGCGTGGTGGATTTATACCGGTACAATATATATATATATATATATATATATAATTACACTTGCTGTTACTACAGCAGTTCATCCAAAATAATCTCTGCAGTTCTAGTTTGTTTCTTAGTCAATTAAATTTCTTCACATTTACATAAATGTTAAAAATAAAAAAGGAAAAAAAAATGTGCATTATCTTATCATATTTTATAAATTATTTCAAAAGAAATTAAATAAGAATTTCAATTAAATCAAAATAATCTCTATGATTATTTAAAGTGACAAACAAATAATAATTATTTGTTTTTATTTATTTTACCAAATTTTATGAACATACTGTTGGATTTCCCTTTCAGGCTAAGCACAGTTTACCTAATTTAGTGTTTGGAGCCAGAGAAAAACTAATAGATAACAAAAAGAAGAAGAAAAAAGTAAAAACAATAAGTAATACAAGAAATTGAATTATATAATCTCATTGTTCAATTATTTTGGACATATGTTTTAAGTATATACAATGATAGCTGTGATAATCAAGTCATCTAGAAGAAGTTAGAGAAAAAAATTGGCTACTTCTACCAAATATATATTTTATACTAAAATATAAATTACAATATATAATGTGTAGGTGGATCAAAACAGATTCTTATACATAGTAAATATTATGGTTTTTAATGGCTTTGCCTATTGATTGGCACTCTCTAGAAGAAAAAAAAAGTTTACCTTGTAATTTTTTTTTTTTTAGGAATTATTATGTCTTGGGAATGTGTGTATTTGTTTATTATACAAGAAAAAACATATCATGACAAAAAAGGTAATATTAAAGTAAATAGACAAAAAAAAATGCTAACAATATATTTATTAATGTAATATATAGGATTTTCATACAGATTTTTCAGCACCCTTGTATTTAAAGTATGCATTAATGATAATGTTATCTTATGTAAATAAGAGTATGTTTACTTATTTATTCATTTATATTTTTAAAAAAATCATATATATATATATATATATATATATATATATATACATATATATATATATATATATATATATATATATATATATATATATATATATTTGTGGGTGAAATTAATAAAATTTATAGATTAGATAAATATCTATAGCATACATATTTATTTGAAAAATAAATTAATAATCTAGATTTATTTTGATAATAATGTACTAAAAAAATTAAACATTCTAATTATGTCTTGCATATATATTATATTTGTTTTTTTAATGGAAATGCTTATGGTTATTTCAGATAAAAAATGAAGAATTACTTTAAAACAATATTTTAATAAAAGGAACCATTATTTTATAAATATTAAACTATGTTGAAATGTTGATTTGTTTGTGATAAAGATAAAATTCCAAAAAGATATTATATAATAATCTTATTATAAATATTGATTTTAAATTTTATATATCATTGTTCTACCTTGTATGTTAAATAAAGATGTAGTTTTAATAAAATAGAAAATGAGTTGATGTGTTACTAAGTGTTCATAGTTATCATGGTTTATGGATAGTTATGAATGGACTATAATTTATTAAATAAAATTAAATTTTTTTAATGTATGTTAAAAATCATTTTATTATTTATAACTTTTGGAAAGTTTATTCTGAAATAAAATATGGATACTTGGACATAGAAATTTGTTTTCAATATAGATTGATGTTTGCATGTATGTACAATAATATTATTATGCATAAATTTATCATATTAATAAATGTTGAGATATTTGCCTATTATTCATTTGTAGAACCAGTACGTTGTTTCGACATTATGGTTCAATGATTTATTTACATTTTATTTACTGTATAATGATATCTTTTATGTTCAAGAAGTTAGATAATGTTGTTATAGTAATTTTAATTTTCATGTTAATAATAAACAAGTAAGAAACACATGGACATTGTTATTTTACAAAGTCAGTCAGAATCAACATCTTATATACCTATTTTCTGAAATTGAACGTTTGTGTAGAGATAGTTTTTTATGTAGCATTATATTTATGCAATAAATAATAAACAGTATTGTTGTCAAGAAAATATGTGATATAATGTTAAGAATAGTAGCATAATATTGACAAAATGTCAAATTATTTATTTAATGTCTGTGTATCATAAAGTAAAATTCTATTTCCAGTAAAACTATTCCAATTAAATAAAAATTGTGTGTGTGTGTCATTTCTTCAATGTTACCTGATATGCACAATTAAGATTATTAGAACAGTTCAACGTTGAAAAAACAGTTCATATTGAATAAACCGATTTTTTTTTAATTTTTAATTACAAAAAAAAAAAAAAAATGATTCAAAATAATTGAAGTCAGATAAGATTAATGTTTCAATTTCCGTTTTAATGCTAATAATTTATGAATCAGGTGTAGGAGAACTGATTTTGTCAAACTGAATAATTTGAGCAGGATACAGTACTTTAACAATACAAAATAGAGTTAATATAAAAACAATGTAAAATATATTTAAGAAATATCTCACTAATCCTATTGTATTATGTCGTTTATTAGATGAATTGGGATATTTTTATTTTGATTCATATCATAGGTGAATATAAGTTTTATTAATAAATTATTAAGACCAAACAGAAAAATGGTATCACATAAAGTGTAAAATTTAAATGCCTTGTGTGTACATATTACAAAAAAATATTATAATCCACTGAAGAACTTTCAATTAATTACTTAACTTTCTTCAATTATTATTTCAATTCAAATTTAGCATTATATTTGAATTGAAATGATTGTTGAATAAAGTTAAGTGATTAACAGAAAGTATTTTCTGGGGATTATATCTTTATTATATCATATTATTACAGTCATATTCCATCTTTATTATTTAAAAGAGGTTGCACTGACAGTATATTGACAATGTTATATATATATATATATATATATATATATATATATATATATATATATATATATATATATATATATATATATATATATATATATATATATATTTGTAATATTTAAAGTAAAATAAGTTTTTAATTTTATTTTGTTATATAAAAATTAATTTATTTAATAAATAGTTCACAATAAAATATTCAATTGATTGAACTTCATATCGCCTATTCGATATTATTCATATCAAGCGTCTTTAGATATAAACAAAGAGTTAACATAATATAAGTGGAGGAACAACTTTCTTATTATTATATTTTCGAATTCTTTATAAACTAAACAATTTTTTTTATTTAAATACTTGTATTACATGTTGAATATACTATTAGGTTTGTTGCAAATCTGGTTATGGAATAAGAAGAATTCTAACCAACATGAACACATAAACTATACTATTTTTAATGGAACTGGAAAACCTTAAAATAATGATTAATAAATAAATATGTTGATTTGTTATAAAAAGAAGTAGTACTGATAGTGTCAGATGCAATGGCAGTAGTAGTAGCAGTGTTTGCAGTAGTGGTATTGGTGACAGTAGTGGTGGCGGTGGTAGTAGTGATAATTGTAGTAGTATTAGTAATAGTAACAGTAGTCGTACTTGATTTATTAGTAGTACGAGTAGAGTGGTAGGAACAAGAGTATAATTAGTAGAAGGAGTGGTATTAAGAGGAGTAGAGGTAGAAGAATTAGAAGAAGGAAAAGTAGGAATAGTTGTAATAGTAGTTAGTAGTAATATTAGTTAGTAGTAGTAATATTTAGTTGTAGTAATGAAATTATGTTCTGATAAATAATCTATAATAAAAATACATAATTATGATTTTGACTATTTAGAAATATGAAAAAATATTTCCTTACATTGATAAACAGAAGTATATTTTTAAAATTAATTAAATTGTATTTTATAGTTAAATAAATTACTAATGTTATTAAATAAACACATACATGTCTAGAAATGTTTAATATCATTTTTAATGAAAAAATATATCTTTATTTGAATATATATAAACGAGTTTGATATAATGGCATATATATATATATATATATATATATATATATAACTATGCGCACGCCCATGGGTGCCATATTGTAAAACATATTTCAGTAATTAATATTAATTTTATTCATTATAAACAAGTGTATTTTATTTTATTATAACAACATATTTTAAATGTTAAAGTATATGTATAATCACATGGACACTCACACGATATATATATATATATATATATATATATATATATATATATATATATATATATATATATATATATATATATAGTTAATTAACTATATCTTATCTACTTAAAAACTGAAATTTCATCAGTTTTTAAAAACTAGAAGTAAATGAAAAAACCCATTTAGTTATTTTATTACCATCTTTTTTTTTTTCGAAATTGGAAGTCTTTTATCAATGTCAAAATAAAATTCTTAGAAACTAAACCTAGAATTTCCATACCCATAAGGCATTACTTTTTGCATATTTTTTTTTTACAGAAATGGATTTTTTTAAAGGAAATGCTTTAATAGAGAAAAAAATATAGTATAGTATGTGATGCTTTTTCTGCCCTTGATATATTATTACCACAAAACTGATTTAAAAACGGGTGAAGTGCATTTTTTTATAAAAACCTTTGCTAACATGTATTGCAGTTTATTAATAAAGCAATAATACACATATCAGATGATAATCACTATCCTAGCATGCTATTAATATATAATAACCTATAAGTATCTGCATATTATGTTTTCAAATTCTTAGTATACAATGGTTAACTTCTATTATTGATTACTTATAAAAAATGATAAAAGTTAATAATGATGTTGGAAAGTAAGCTTGGAAAAAAAAAGAACTGCAGCTATAAAGATTTATATTTACATATATTAGATGAAGATTAATTTAATATCTAGGGATTGCTAAATATCAGTCTCAAATATACCATCAATTAGTTATAGCAAAATAATTATTTTTTTACATACTTCCTGCTCTTTTCTTAACCCTCCTAAAGTGAATTTATTAAGGAAGATTGCAATGGATGGGGCTTAAAGAATTAACCAAAAGTACTTTTACACATTGAAATTCTTGTTTGTTATAGATATTGGGATTTGTCTAAGTATTTGAAAATTCATATAGATTCATGCTAAAATATAGGTGATATATTCTGTATTTTTGTTTAGTGACAGATAATATTAGTTTATCTGCGGTTTCATTAGATTCTAATTTAACTGTATAGACCAAAATAAGAATAATTATATCATTCATTAAAAAATGTAGTACATTTTTAACTGAGTTGAACACATAATTATTTTAAAACTTATTAATAATCAATTCTTAATAATCAATGACTTTGTACTTGGTTGAAAATATAACCAATTAATGACTATAAACAAATTAATAACACTAAGCTAGCTTTCAGAAAAAAAAACAACAATGCTTGAATTATAGTGCTGAATACAATTATTCACAGCAGATATGCTTAAATATAATATTTAAATGAGGCACACTATGCAAATAAAGCAGTTAGATATTTAATTTCCCAGATAATGCAACACACAAATTATGTTTTTGATGGAATGTGGATCAGTTCCAATGGACCAAGAGATTTTGTGCTTTCTTTTCCTACCACTTTAACCAATTTTGAAGTCATCATGTATTAAAAATAATCTAATTTGTTGAAATGAATTAATAAGTTGAGACTTAATAATAATCAAATAATTTCACAATATTATATAGGAATTCATGACATAGTAAGAATAAATTTCATTCATTGACAAGTGATAATGTTGTTTTTATTTCACTTGCCACAACAATTTTTTACTTAATTGCCCCTAATATATATATATATATATATATATATATATATATATATATATATATATATATATATGAAACTCACTTATCTGTTTAATCAGAAAATATATTATCAATATATTTTTGTTTTCCAAATGTTTTTAACATTCTTAAAAGTTTTAACTGTTAATTTGACTGAACTTCTTATAATCAATGAGAATGCATAAATGTGTTACTTGATTTCATTCCCAGTTTCTAATTACATAAAAACAATTTGACTGTTGGTAAAAAAATTGAAAGTCAACATTAATTTCATTCAAAAAATAATGAATTTGATTTGCCGATTCCAATCAGATTGTGATTAGTTTAAATATAGATAATACATTATCAATATATTTTTATTATTTTAATCCTTTTAACAATCTTAAAAGTTTTAACTGTAAATTAGATCTTAGCATTGTTTGAACTTCTTATAATCAAAAAAAAAATTGAAAATGAGTTAGTTGAGTTCATATATATATATATATATATATATATATATATATATATATATATATATATATATATATATATATATATATATATATATATATATATATATATATATATATATATATATATATATATATATATATATATATTGAAATATTTTCCACATTTAGCTAGGTTTCTGTATTCACAATAAACTGTGTTAGTTGATCAAGTTATGGAAAAGAAAAAAAAAAGTTACATTTTTTCATTTCAAAAAACAACTATATTTCCAGATCAATTCTACAAAGAAATTGTTATAAATACAATTGTGAGCTGAATCAGTTTTTTTATTCATAAATGAGGGTGCCAGAGTCATTAGTCTCACTGATTCTGCATCAAACATATTGCAACTCATAAAGTAGTAATTATACAATCAAGATTAAAATTCCCATTAAGTAATAAATAATATGCTTCTTCCTTTGAGTTAATTAAGAAAATAAATCTACTTGACAAAGGTAATTTATACACTAATTTGAATGTAAATAATCAAATCTAAAACTTAAATATAATAACATTATTAATTTCAAACATTTACAATGAACATTATATTAGTAATAAATATTTATTATAGCCTGTCAAACATTTAATATTTATGATAACAAAAAATTATAATATTGGAAATGATTATGCATAATGAATTTAATAATTTGATTCAAATATTTCTTCTTGAAGTAGTAGCTAGTTTGTGTCTCTTTTATTTTTCTGTGGTAACAATTTGATTCAACACTCAGTTCGTAAGTCTTTAGAGAAAAAATTATGAAATAAACATTTCATTTAAATTTCAGTTCATAAAGCATTATATAAAAGTTATGGCCATTAACTTACAGGTAAGTTTGAAATTTGCAGAGGTGATTGATCATCTGCCCTCCAATTCTTTAGATGTGGAGTCTGCAGTAGTTTTTTTATTGTTTCATTCCTTCCAAATCTCCGATCGGTATTTAGATAGAGCCTTATGACAATTTAGGTGATTTTGCCCCAGAAAAAGTGTCAGCAAATGATAGAGTTATACTTACTCATGGAAAGTGTTTTCAGTTTGCATCTAAGTGGACACATTTTATTATTTTTTATTAAAAATAAATATAAGGCTCCTCAAATTGCTCAACACTCTCTGGAAAAAAAAGACAAAGACCTTTTTCCAACGTATCGGCTCCTTTTATATCCCCATATCCTTTTTCGAAGTTCTGCACATATTTATTTTAACTTTTGTTTTATTTTATAAACTTTCATATTATTTCTCTTTTTTTTATTACAAAGTCTCATTTCTCTTTATGAATTCCAGTCATCTTTAATTACCATTAGAAAGTCGTTTCGGATAGTAATCTTTTACATTTGAAATTTCCTTTTACTATTTGAATCAATTATATGTTATGCTCATTTCAATATTGAATTTATTTTAATTAAATTACAAAAAAAAAATACTTTCATTGTATGGTTTTCTTAAAACAAAATTATATTACAAAATTAAAGATCGGGTTCTCTCTCTTTTTTTAAAATGAATATATATATATATATATATATATATATATATATATATATATATATATATATATATATATATATATATATATATATATATATATATATATATATAACAGATTGTAGGTAAAAAAAACCTGCAAAACCAAGACAACTGCTTGTGCGTGTTGTGTAAATTGAAATTATGATTGTTCAGTTTATATATTTTTTTCACTTCATCTGAAACAACTGACACTCACATGCCGAAATATAGATGCTCCCCAATTTATATATTTTATGCAAAACCAGGATTCATCCATTGTGTCAGTTCATAACCTCCCACACACATATACTATCAGTGCTCAGATTGTACTAAGACAAATTTCTTAAACTTTAATGGACATACTTCAATCTTTTCATTTTTCCAATTATTCTACTGTATATTTTATTGGCAAACTAATAATGGAATGCTCATGTGGACATTACATCAATCTAACCACTCATGTTATCAGACCATTACATATCATATATTAACAGGAAAGAAATGGAATGAACTGATTTATAATACACTTTAAAGCAAAATATAATAAGCATAAATTTAATTATAAGAAACACTCAGTATACTGAATAATTATACTAATATGAAATTGTCTTAGAAATTGATTACATCAAAGTATAATCCACCAATCTGGTGTTAATATATAGATAAATATATGTGTGATAATATGAGATATTAGATTGATTTAATGTCCACATGGGAAAGACTATAATATCAAACCCAGTCAAAGCTGTGTGCATTTCATCATTAATTGTTGAATAAAATGATTGGTCGAATAGTTAGAAAAGTAAGAAGATTGAAATTTGTCCATTAAAGTGCTCAGTTTATATTAAGATAGTAAATCTTCAATCTTCACTTATATATATATATATATATATATATATATATATAAGTGAAGATATATATATAATATAACGAGATTTATATTTATATATATATATATATATATATATATATATATATATATATATAAATAAAATGTCGTTAATTAAAAACAAAATTGTAATTATAATTGAAATAATAAATCAAACAATTACAAACAATCCTTAAATCTGCAGAAGTACTTTAGGTTAATTTTTTAAACCTGCCTCAACTGCCATATATATGCATGTGTGTAACACCCCATATTTATTTTTCTCCACCCAACTTTCTTTTAACTTAAAAAAAGTTGAGAATATATCATTACATAAAATAACTAATATTTTTTTATAATATGCAGCATTATAAAAAGGGAGTAAAAATTTAAAAGCTATTTATGTAATTGTAAAAAGAATATGAATTAAATTCACACCAATTAAAAAAAAAAAAAAAACATTATTTAAATGTTTTCTTTATATTTTATTAAGAGATTTTTTCTTGTTAATGTATGTTTTTATTTTTTATAGTGATATTAATAATATAATATAAATTTTTTTACGAATCATTTTTTTTTAATAGTCATTCCAAATATTTAAAAAAATAATCTAATTATTTCTGACATGAGATTAAATATTTAAGCAATAGTAAATATATAGTAAGTTGATCATTTAATTCTAATAGAAAGGATTATTATTAAGCAAGCTATTAATCCAAATATAACGTTTAAAAATAATTGTAATATAAATAAATCAATATCTATTTAGTAAGCTACATATATTTTCATTAAAGAAATTTGTTATTTATTTATATATTACCTTGAATGAACTCTATCAAACTTTGTATCTTCAAGGCACGAAAACAAATGTCAGGTATATAAAATGTATAAGATGGTAAAGAATTGGGGTTGTTCTTTTCAAATATAGAGCGATGTAGAATTTCCAAGAAATTTTAATGATGCGTTTCTTTTAAAACACTTGAATATTTAGAATTCTTAAAAAAATCATTAATTATTGGGTTGAACATTTAAATGTTCCACTCGTGGATTCACTGATTGTATCTTTCTCTCAAACAGTTTTTCATTTCCTATATACATTTTATCAAAGATATATAACATTCTACTCTAGCAGATTTTTGAAGATATATTACCAAGGTTGTAATTATAGATAAATTAAAGTTTTTTTATGACAAAATTGAACAATTTAAAATCTTATCTTACCACTTTGTAGTTACCAGTCCATTATTTTTGTTTCTTTTAAATTAAATGTCAGTGCTAGTTTTTTATATTATTATTATTATTATTATTATTATTATTATTATTATTATTATTATTATTATTATTATTATTATTATTATTATTATTATTATTATTATTATTATTATTATTATTATTATTATTATTATTATTATTATTATTATTATTATTATTATTATTATTATTATTATTATTATTATTATTATTATTGTATAATAAACAAAATATTATTTGTGTGATTACAATTTCATAACAAACGATAGTCTTAGAGTATTTAAAAAATGTGTATACTGTCAACATACCCCCATAATTAATTATTTATCAATTTGATCTTCAATAGGCAATTATGTATAAGGTGGGTTTATCAAAGACCTTAACGTTTAACAATATTTGTTTATAGTGACTGTTGATTTTCAAAAAGAAAGTCTGCTTCAAGACATGATCTTATGACTAATTCCTGACTTATTTGCTGATCAACATCAATTCAAAATATGTAATTCCAATAATGATATCTTTTAATTATCCTTATTAGAGCAAGCCAGAATAATCAAAAGATGTCAGAAGGTTTGTGCATAAAATCCCTATATATTACCAACAAATCCAATATCCCCAGACACGTTTACACCTTGTGACATTCATCAGTGATGAGCCTTGGATCTAAGAACACTGCACCCATATTTTATGGTCTAATACAACTCACCTGAGCCAACTTTTATATCTACTTAACTACAAAAGAATGAGTCTAAAATTTAAAAAAAGTATTTTCAATCTCCATGATCATTAGCTTAAATAATTATATAGGTTTGAACTCTGTTCAATACCCATACATTTTGGTGTTTAGTGGTTGAGATGTTTACTGTTTTATAATTGATCTTGCTTACTAGGATACTGGTAGTTATGGTTATTAAAATACCAAAGACAGAAAAAATTGAGTATTAAACTGACTTCAGACCTATGTGACTATTATATAAGTTAATGAGCTTAAACCGAAAATAGTATTGCATTTGTAAATAGTTTTGTGCTTAAGCAGAGAGAAAAAGTGGCTACTGGAGGGTTGCATTAGATACTAAGATTTAGGGATCATGCTCTCAGATCCAAGGCACCTCACTGATGAAAGTCATGAGATGAAAACTAGTCTGGGGATATTGGATGAGTTGGCACTAGATAAAGATTTTATGTACAAATCTTATGTAATCCATTGATTACTCTGGTTTGTACTGAGTGGCACTACTGAATGAAGAATCTTGCTTGTTTTAACAGTAAACACAAGCATAAAAAATGGTGATTATGTGTCATTTACTGGTTTATATAACAAATCAATGACAAATGTAGCTCTTAACAATAACCATTTTTTTATTGGACAACAATAATAAAAAAGATACTTTATTAAATAAATTAATTTTCTCTAGTTCATTGCATTTAAAAATGCACATAAAGAATTTTTTATAAAAAAGCTATTTAGGATGAATCAAAAAAACAATAAGTCAGGTTGTTAATGCCTTATTTATTATACTTAAATTCCTTCAGTTCTTTTCAGTTTAATTTAGTAACTGAGTCCAGGGTTAGTAATGTAAGAATTATTAATGTGGAAGCAAATAAAAAAAAACCTCTGAATTGTATATAAACTGACCATTATCAATAAAAAAAAATAAAGTGCAGTATCTGGATTTTAGGTTGATAATATATTAGCATTTAATTTATAGAAGTAATAAAATTCAAATATATATATATATATATATATATATATATATATATATATATATATATATATATATATATATATGATCCCATTATTATTAAATTAATGTTTAATTATAAGAGAAACAATAGAAAATATAAGATCAAATTAATGTGGTTTATCTCCTAAAATGAATGTATAAACATTTTTCAAATTAACAAAAAATGTCACACACAATCTACTATTTTCTTGGTCTACTTAATTTTATATAACATATTTAATCTCTGTTGTAATATTGTATATTAATGCCTGAAAACCTACATATATATATATATATATATTAAACGTAAATATTTTGATGTAAAAATAAAAAAGTGCAATATATATATATATATATATATATGATAAACAAAAATGCAAGTTAAAAAAAAAAAACTTGCTAACGCTTGTATTTATGTCCACAGATGGTGTTCTACCAAAAACGCCCATGAAGCATATGTTTTGTTTACATAAACGTCAGAGTAGTTAGTATTCACTATCTTTAACTATAATTCCACTTTCAGATCATGATTTCAAGCTATTTGCTATCGTCAGTGAAAGACAGGAATAAAGAAACTAGATCTAAATACAAACTCTGAGCGTTTATGAAACAATTTCTAAAAAAGCAACATTTAATTAGCAAAATATTTTCAGTTGATAAGGCCTGAAATACCATTTTTAACTGTTTTGAAAGATTTGAAAACAACTGATAAACAATTTGTTTTTTTGATTGTAATTAAGATTTATAAATTTTAATTATAGACAACGATTTGACCAAAGATAATTTCAGTATTTCAACCCTTCCCCATTTTTTTCTTTGTTGTTACATTAAATGCACACAGATATAAAAATAATTACAAATGTATTTTCCAGCAATAAAATTATTGCTTTAGTCAAAATATATATACGCATCACTCAAACTACTGTTTCATTTTTACTAAACAAAGATTAATTTCACTAATCTTTAGAATGATTCGGCATACAGTGTGTGAGTGAATAGCATATATTTATAGCAGGGTCTAAATTGCAGACCCCTAGGAGGTTAGTGTAGATGGTGACACATGAAGCATCGATGATGATTAGACATCGATTGGTTCATTCTTCCCCACTTAAAATAATAAACAAAAAAAAAAATCAATAAAAAAAAAAAAAAAAACCTTAGTTGGAGTCTAATATAATATTGGTGAGAAAAACAACCTTAATTAATGAGCCTGAAAAATTTGCTTCTTGTTGACAAAAAAAAAAAACTGCCTTATATGACTCACATTTCTAGTATGGAGAAGAATCTTTCATTTTGATATTTTACTGCAATTTTTTTCTCTATTAACTGAAATATTTGGTATGAGGATTGGGTGGTGTGTAGAGTTTCAATTGTTGTGCATTATAGATGCCACTAAACCCATTTTCTCCTTCCAATAGAAAAGCATTTTCATGACATCTCTTCCGAACAAGATATGGTCCACTATACAAGGGAAAAAATTTTTTAAATTCCTTTTTTACTACACTGCTAGTCTTGGGGGATCTCAACCATACTTGATCCCCTTCCTGAAATTGGTGACATTGCATCCGTCCCCTCTTTATGTGATTTTCGGCTGCCTGGGCCAACCGTCTTTTAGCAGCTTCTTGGTCATGAATAGGGTCAATAACTATTTCATCTAGTGGCACCAGGTTTGGAAATAAGTTGCGACATGGCTTCCCATAATGAAGGCGTTCGGGCGTAAAACCGGTAGACTCATTTATCGTCTGGTTTATACTGTTAACTATTTCTGGAGTTTTATTTACCCAATCCGGTGGTTGGTTGATATGTAGGTGCGAAAGAGACGATTGAGTTCTCTCATGACTCTTTCGCATGGGTTAGATTGGGGATTCCTAATCGATGTCAATCGATGAGTGACTTGTTGCTTCAAAAGCCAGCCCTTCCATTCCCTAGAGGTGAAGGGTGAACCATGATCTGATAGAATAGAATTAGGTTTTCCCACCTCAGGGAATTGTTTATCTTGGAGGGTCCGAATCGTATTCCTTGAGTCTGCAGCCTGGACAGGATACGCTTGTACATATTTGGAAAAAACATCATAGGTCATGAGTAAATATTGGAAATTTCTAAATTTGGGCAATGGGCCGTAGTGGTCGATTGCAATTAACTCATTGGGCCTTGATGCAGTTATGGGTTTCATAGTTCCAGCGTAAGACTTGTTCGGAAACTTAGTCTGGGCACACATTGCACATTTCCGTAACACTGTGAGGATCTGTGTGTACATACCTGGCCAGTAAAATTGACATCTCAAGGCTTCCTCAGTTTTCCATGGCCCATAATGTCCCAAGGTTTTGTGGACATGTTCGATCAGTTGCATCCTAATCTTATTTGGTGTCATGATTTTCCATGGGCTCTCCATGTCTTTGGTCTTACATTGGAGGATTCCATCTTTTTAACGGAATTGGGAGTATCGCCGTGCATTTCTTTTGTTTGTACACATTAGGTGATTGGTTCCCAGGTTAGAGATAATGTTAGCATATTGCTGAATAGAAATTGTTTCATAAATGCTCAGAGTTTGTATTTAGATCTAGTTTCTTTATTCCTGTCTTTCACTGACGATGGCAAATAGCTTGAAATCATGATCTGAAAGTGGAATTATAGTTAGAGATAGTGAATACTAACTACTCTGACGTTTATGTAAACAAAACATACGCTTGATGGGCGTTTTTGGTAGAACGCCATCTGTGGATATATATATATATATAT
>JAQFVV010008147.1:0-40285 GCA_028023455.1 Epiperipatus broadwayi
TTTTGAACTTTATTTTTATGGATAATAAAGGAATAGCTAAAATAGTATTTAATTGGGTTATGAGTAAAGGCAGGTAACAAGATGGGTGAGAGAGGTAATGCGGTATGTAAAAGATTTGGATAAAGAATTTATATCAGTATATTTGTACAAAAGATGGGATGATTGGTGTTAAGAGGATTATTGAGTGTTATAGTAGTAAGGAATGGGATAAAAGAATAAATTTATTAATAAAGACTAGGGAGTTAGAGAGATGGAGAAATAGTATGGAGAGTAAAAAGAGTTTAAATATATATAGAAATAAACAGAATATTAGGTGTGAGTTAATATATGATAATAGTAAGGAAAGTAGTTTATTGTTTAAGGCTCAGAACGGGATCTTTAGCTACAAAAGAATATACATGTAAATGGAAAAATATGGGTGATTTATTTTGTAAATTATGTAAGGAAGGAATGAGCATTATTATCAGTATATTTGTACAAAAGATGGGACATCGAAAGAGGATTATTGAGTGTTATAGTAGTAAGGAATGGGATAAAAGAATAAATTTATTAATAAAGACTAGGGAGTTAGAGAGATGGAGAAATAGGTATGAGAGTAAAAAGAGTTTAAATATATAGAAATAAACAGAATATTAGAGTGAGATAATATATGATAATAGTAAGGAAAGTAGTTTATTGTTTAGGCGTCTAACTGGACTTTAGCTACAAAAAGAATATACATGTAAATGGAAAAATATGGGTGATTTATTTTGTAAATTATGTATGAAGGAAAATTGAAAATATTAGGTATTTGTTAATTGGAATGTAAATGTTTGAAAACAGAAAGAGCAAAAGATAATGAAGTTAAGAAAATAAATATGAAAAGAGTGATTATACAGAAAGTGAATTATTGGTTTTTATGCTGGGTTTGGGGAAAGATGGGTGTGATTAGATATAGTTATGTAGAGTTGACAAAAAATTATGTTGTGGAAATGGGATAGAGCAGATTATGGGTAAATTAGATGGGAAATGTAAAAGAAAGTAATAACAGGTTTGATCTAGGCATAATTGTTGAGATATTCTTGACTTCTGTTTAAAGAGAAGCCATAATATATCACATCACATCACATCAATTACATAAAAAAAGAAATATGAAAAAAATGTAACTTTCATTGTAGATTTTTTAAAAAATTCACAAACTAAAAAAAATTTTAATTGCATCTTGTCTTTTAATAAGATCGGTAAATTTACTTTTTCTTTAGCTTTTACCAAATGCACATTATATTTGTACCATATATAAATAAACAGCTACAATATATTCATTAATTGTATTTTTAAGTTTATAATCAAACTATTGTATATAGTATTATAATATTGTATGCTCTATTATGAATAAACTCTGAACTGTACAATTTCAACATGAATGTCACTATTTTGCTTTTGGATGACATAACTTTAATAACTATTGTATGATAGCATCAGCTTTACAAAAGGGCAGGCATTTTGAAATATTTCTGTTAAGATCATTATAGCGAATAATCGATTGTAAATCAAAATAGTGGATACAATTGATGATCGTCACTATTATAAATCCTTACATACAGATCCAGTTCTCAGCAGGGTATAGATATAATATCAAAAAATTTCTCTATAAATATTCAAGAAATTGATTGATTGAATAATAAAATATTTTTGTATTCACTTTTTTTTACAATATATAATTTTCTTCTATTGAATCATTCTTTTTTTTTTGCAATAATGCAAATTTATTAATATTAAAAAAGTTTGAAAACCATAAAATGTTACTCCATATTTCAATATAGATCAGCATAAAGATTTATATATAAGAAAATGAATATTTAAAGGAAAAAATATTTTTGATTTTGTAGAACATTGTTATAAAATATTAAATTTATTAATTAGTATGTTTATATGATGTTTTCAAGACATTTTTTTCATCTATCATCATTCCAAGATATCTAATTTATTTTACTTGTTCTACTTTTATACACTTATCATTACATATTACATTTTTATCATATAAACACTCATTTGAATGCAGATGTATATCAATATTTTTATATTTCATGTGTGAAGAGCATATTAATATACATTTTCTTTTTTTCTCTCAAAGCACCAAAGGACAATTTTGTTCAGGACTTTGTTGGCATTTTCTAATTGCAATATCAATATTCCGTAATTGTCTTATAAAATTTTTTAAAAATTACATGTACATATTTTTTTATAATTCAATACATTAATTTTATTTGCAAAATTCTCCAATAACATAGTTGTGTATACTGTGTCATATTATAATATTAAATTAGCGATGTTAAATATGAGTAAACTCTTGATCCAAGTCACAAGATAAAGACTTTGAAAAGATAAGAATGGCCATCTTATCTTTGTACCTAAATCCAATTATGTAAGCCAACCTTAAGCATCTTGGATTGAGAGCATAAATATATTAAATTATTCACTTTACTTATATTTTTTTATATCCTATTAACACTTGTGAAATATTGAAATTTACTATGCATCATATTAGATGATGCTATACTTAATGTAAATTATCAACAAATTTTTAAAAAATGCATGCAAAGTGAATAATTTAATATAATCATACTCTCATTCCAAGATGTTTAAGATTGGTCTTTTCAAAGTCTATCTTGTAACCTGGATTGAAAGTTTACTTGTATTTAACATCACTAATTGAATATTATAGTACAGTGCATGTGTGGAGGTTTGATTATCTTCTCTTTAGAATAATCATTTTAATTATTAATAATTTATATCATTGCTATTTTAAATATTTTCATGTTGGAAAATAATTACAAAAGCAATATAATCAACTGTTTTTAGACCAAAAATGTATGATTTAATCTTTCTCATTCTTCATATACAAAGAATAATAGTACAATGACCATTTATTCATCAAAATTAATATTATATAGCAATCTCTGCATGGTTAAAGCATAGATTGTATGATTACCTTTTTTCAATATGGATTTGTGCTTTATGGGGAGAGTTTAGAATAATTCTTTGCTACCAAAAAAGTATAATGCTAGAAAGGAATAAGATGTATAGGTTTACAAATATGGTTGATGGATGCTCTGATATTTTCTTTAACTTATAGAATTTTATAATAATATTTAAGCTAAAAGTAAAGAAATAACTATTAATGCTAAAAGATTTATTGCAGATAGGCAGCTACATATTTTAATTATGTTATTTAACTTATAGAATTCTATTGTAACATTTAAACTAAAAGTAAAAAAAATAACTATTACTGCTAAAAGATTTATTGCACTTAGGCAACTATGTATTTTAATTATGTTATTAAAATATATAGTTTTTATGATTTGGAATTAGGCCTATATACATATATAATCTGATTGTATTAATTTAATGCCTTAAAGTATTGGAACACCATGGTAAAGATAAACTCAATGAAGAAGAGTTTAAATTCAGTGCATTACACTAGACTAAGATTGTTAATACAAAAATTTCATTAGGAGTATAGCTATATTAGCAGATAATGTGAAATGATTTTATTCATTGCATTTATTATAATTTGGTTAGTGTTATTATATTAGTCATTCTAAATCTATTATTATTAAACTGCATTCTTTAATCACTAATTTGTCTCAGATGCTGATTTACTTTTTACTTTCAAAACACAAAAAGGAGACCTGGTGAATAAAGTGGTCTTATTTGAAAAATATATGAATACTCATTGTTTTTACAGCAGTTTCTGTGATAACACTTCAGGGTATCATGTCGTCATTTGCAATTTAGATGTTAATAGATGATAGTCTCATAAGTTTGGAATCTAATTTTAAGGCTCTTTGGAACTTGAATGTTATATGCCCTTCTTATCAATTAACCATTTATTTATTTTTAGTAATTAATTCGTCTGAAGTGCTTTAGTTTGCAATGTTGTCAATTCAAAGAGAAAACTGAATTAATTTCCTTCTGATAGAAGTGGTTATTGATACAGAAAATTCTAAAACCACATAATTATTTTTTTAATTGCACATGTGTATTCATATGATAATGCCCTACAACTTTAAAAGATTTGACAAATCTATAAAAAAAAAAAATATATATGAGACAAATGTTCATCAAATTTTTGTATCAATAGGAAATTTTTTTTACTGGAAATACTATCTTGTGGATAAAATATAATATGCCATTTAAAATGCAATACTCTTTTGCTTAGTGAAGTTAAAATTATTGTAATATTGATTATTTTGGAACAATTTGGATTGCATATTATTGGTTCAATATTTAATTGATTTGACATAGCATCCTGGCTTCAATATTAAGGTCCAATTATTAAAACAAAATATATTTATTGAAACGGTTACACCTGTTTCACCTATTATCTTCGATAATAGTATATATTTGTTATACTCAGATGGCGTGTATTTCTTAAATTTTAAAAAACTTTGTCCTTATAATATTGCGAGTATGTGCGTATGTAATCGTCCTTACTAATTATAAATATTTATATACGAGCATATTCCATTAGATTTGTTAAAACTGAAATAAATAATTATTTAAGTCAGTATTCATTTTGAATATTTTCCAAGTTTTCAATTCTTTTGTTTGTTTAAAATTGCAAGCAGAAAGTTTTATCAGTTTTAACACTTCATTCTAAAAATAAATCTTTGGCTAAAATTTGACCTATTTAAAAATTATAACCAAGACCAATTATAATATTCAGTCAGGCATAAATCTATACAAAATCTATACAAATTGCCTGTGACCATTCTCTTAAAAATATATATCTTTTAAAACTGACGTCAATTAAAACAATAGAGCCTTTCCATGTCCAGATTTAGATATACTTAATATTTTACTAACTGGATATTTGGTTAAAGGCTAGTTTGAACTAGTCATCTTGTGATGTGGCATGACTCAAAGTAGGAGGTTACTTCTGTCAAAAATACAGCATAAAAAGGGGCCCAAAATAGCCACCAAGTCTCTAACCTAGCCTCTTCCATCATCTATCATCATCCGTGTAAATTTTTTTCTGTTGCTGAGAAATTTGTGCTTGCTGCCAAATTTTATTTCTGAAGACCCGAGTTAACTAAGAAAACTGTTCCTGCCGTTTAGACTGCTAAATCTAAAAAAAACCATCATCCAAGTTGCTATAAAATGACCGTTGGCTAGAAGACACCGAGACAGCCGTTTGCTCTTCCACGAGCGGCTACCGATGAAAGAAGACCTCCACCATGCCCAACACTGTAAGAAAGATGTACCCGAGAGACCAGATAGTTCCTGATCAGAGAAATGGAGAAAGCTGCCACCGAGATAAATTCACGAAGTTACATCCAGACTAAAATCTAAGAGAAGCCCAGCCTGACTGAATATAAAGAGAAGCGCAATGAACAAGGCCTTAAAGACTTTCCGGTAAATCCTTTCTACAAAATATTACATTTCCTAACTAAAACGTATACTAAATGAAAGCTAGCTAAATAAATCACATAATTTATAATATTTCTAAATGTTCCACTAAAATGTTTATCGTAAAATGGTTTAAATCTTAGAACACACTCAATTCTTGCTTGATCATTAATAACTTTAAGTAGGCGTTGATCATTAATAATTTAAATAATCACACACATCTAGTTTCTATAAAACCATACTATAAATTTTTATGTCTAAATTATTATCTTATCGATCATTTTATGCAATTCTTATATTTTAAGTTCATGTTTATTGATTTATGCTGTGTTTTTATCAGAACGGAGTCTGGTGTGTTAATAAATTATTAGGGGGAAGGGAGTGAGCAATTACTTTTATTATATCAATATTGCGATATAAAGAATATAGTTAAGACTCTTTCTGAATTATATTTGTGATAGAGTGAATCGAACAAATTACTTAAAATCTTTTACTAAAGTTATTTAAAAATGTATATTTGCTTATATTATTTAAAACGCATCTTTTCTCAAATTATTTAAAATCTTTTGATAAACTTATTTAAAGATGTATATTTGCGTATATTATTTAAAACGCATCTTTTCCCAAGTTAATTGAAAAATGAAAATGTTTCAGCTAAAGTTATTTAAAAGGTATCTTTAGCGTCTATTATTTAAAACGCATCTTTTCTAAAGATTATATAAAAATGAAAATGTTTACTAAAGTTAGTTAAAACGTATATATTGCGTATGCTATTTAAAAACGCAGATTTTGCCCAAGTTATTTAAGAATTATATTTGCGTAAGTGATTTAAAATATGTATCTTGTCAGTTATTTGAAAAAGTATATTTCACGCAAGCTATTTAGAATATAGATTTGCATTCGTTAGTTAAAACTCATTTTTCATTATTAATAAGATCTATTTTGACGAATTATTTAAGATGTGTAATTTACTTAAACATCAATAATTTGCGTGAGCTATTTTATAACGCACATTTTATTATTTAACAACCAGTTTGCTATAACTTCGTTTAATTAGAGGATAAGTAACTATACAGAAAACCTTAAATCAGATTCTCATTATCGCCTTTAGCGCATAATTTAATAAGCTCATTTATGAACTGACCGGTGGTAGTAGCACTGAAGAAGCTAAGATTTTGGCGTAATTAAATTTATTAAATATTAATTTAGCGTTGCGAATGTATTGCTAATTTGCATAAAATGCATATCTACTTGCTATGTCTATAATGGCCTATCTCAAGATTGTTCCACATCCAGGCACGCCTCGAAAGTTTAGGCCACTGCGACAGTTCTTCGTATTTCGTCAAGTCACGCCTCGAAAGTTTAGGCAAATGTGACATTTATTCTTGTATAACGAAACCAAAGCGTTTCCAAAGGGCTCATAAGCCAATCTTCTGTTCTTAATAAAAAGGCCTCTTCCATTGTAGCAAGCAGATCGGTTAGGGAACCGTTTACTAGGTAATAAACCCCATTAAGAATGCATTCGAGCCGCACTTATCTGATAGTATAGTTTCTAACGCACTAGAATCTGACGTTCCCCTGCCACCACATCTCAGTTCAGTTTCCCTAGAAAGTGACTTCGGATTTGATCCGACCTAGAATCTGAGTTAATGCGTTTATCTGTATAATAATATTATATCACGCAAATATCTATAATATGATTTTGAATATATTTATAATATAATCTTAAACTTAGTCATTATAATATTTTAAACTTAGCAACAATGATATAATCTTCAACGTATTAGTAATATCTAGCATTTATCCATCAACTCGATTACTCTAGCTAACTATAACCGATTTCAAACATATAAAACATGGCATGAATTACAACATGAAAGGTGACATAAGCTTTGTAATATCATTTTATATCCTGAGAAAACATACTCAATGCTTTGTAATAATATTGTTTTATAACTCTGAGCATGCATTCATTGCTTTGTATTATTATTTATAACCCTGAGAATCCACTCACCTGCGTGTGAGCTAGCTGTACACAACCTACTATGCTCAATTGAGTATTTATTGTTATTTTAAATTTATGAAATATAAATTTGTCTCAGTCTCATTACTTGCTCATTATCTTATGAATCACTAATTAAGGTATATAATAGAATATGTAAAGGGGGGAATGTCTCATGTTTTACTGCTTTGCTATTGCTGGAACGTGATCAAAGAGATATCGAGTGTAACCTCAGGCATGTCATTTGCGATGGGTTGACTTGGAAGCATGAGTGAGAGAGTTAAGGTATGATCAGATGTAGGGTATTACTATCCCGACTTGGTCAGCTTTTGGTTCTCTGGCTTGAACTTTCAGTCTGTTGAGCAAATGTACAAACCTGACCATTACATTATAAGCTGTGCAATTTCTTTCCATGTGTGCTTCAGTTTTCAGAATTCTCAAAGCACTTTTATATTTATAATTTACCAAAGAGTATTCATGTTAGATAAGATATATATATAACTTCACTCTGGTAAGAACAATATAAGTTATATAATATGCTAATTCTTTAAGAATAGCATAAATCCAAAATATTGTTGTTTGTGAATATTATGTTTTATAATATCATATTTTTCTACTGATTAAAAATTTGAGTTTTTTCATAAATGATTAAAACATTTACAAAAAGAGTTTAGCAAATTTTTTTTGTAAAATGGTGTTCTAATCAAGAAATTAAAAGCATCACTCCATTATCCACAATAGCTGCATCTTGATAAATATAGAACATCAGATGATATAACAATTTTTATTAAATAAAAGTTTGAAATTGTTGGATTCACTATTACTGCAAATGGTTAAATATTAATACTTATATACTATGTTATATTCACTATTATTTCAAATGATTAAATATTAAAACTTATATATACTATTTGTCTTATATGTCCAATCTCAAATGTCTAATTAGAGATAATTTTGATTATAAAATATTTTCAAATTTAAATCTCTAAAACATCACATTATCATCTTTTTTAATACTTACACAAGCTCATAAAACAATAACAATTTCCCCCAAACAATAGGACTATGTAGTGCAGGCTCTAGCAATCAATAGTTGCTAGAAAATTGTGTATGATAATCCTATCCATTGGTTACCAAACCAATATTCCCAGACTAGTTTTGAACTTATAGCTTTCATCAATGAGAAACCTTGGATCTGGGAGCAGTGCACTTGAACCTTTAACTCTAATGCTCCACATTCTTACTACCCATCTTTATCTTTTTTTTGCTGAACCAATAAATATACAGAAGTATAGATCTGTATGATTACACAGGCAAATTAACTTGGATTGAAAACATTGGGGTGTTTTCAGTTTGGGTTTATAACCTTATAATTCATTAAAAATGTATAAAGTAGCTGCTGAAGAGGTTGTGCATTAGATGCCAAGATTCAAGTGCACTATTCTCAGATCTAAGGTTCTTCAATGATGAAAGTCATAAGCTAGAAACTAGTCTGGAAATATTGGATTAGAAAGTACTGAATAGGGATTATGATGCACACCCTACTAGCATCTATTGATTACTAGAGCTTGCATTAGGTAGTATTATTGCATGTGGGGGGGGGGTATTGTTTTGATATTAAAAATTATTTTTAATATATTTATTTCTGCAGATATAAATTAAAACAGGAAACTCATAATCATCTTCAGCCAGAAATTAATTAGGCTAGTGTGTAGTTTTCATTGTTTTTTTGTAGAGAAATTTCAGAAAGATTTTTCCTCTGCATGCAGTATTTAAAACTGTTTTTCTTTCATATTACACTGTAGGAAAAATTCTTTCCATATCTTTATTAGATGAAAAGGGGGAAAATATTAAATACAGTATTTGTCACTTTATAATCATCAATTGGAAAGAAAATATTACTTGGAACATAAATAAATTTCAACATCTTAACTTGAGTCACTTCATTAAATTGAGATTTATTCCTGAAGTCTCTACATTTAAAAGTCTTTATTCTCTTTTAGTTCTCACAATGCAGCATCAAAATATTATTTTATAAATGGAACCTCTGCTTTCTTTTATAATTCACCTTCCTATGTGTATATGAGATGTGACAATTTAATTCCTGGAATGCACCTTTATAAAATATACATGTAGATGTATACTTAGTGGTTACTGTTGTTTTTAAAGTATTGCCCTTGTGCAATTATACACTGACTAAAATGGTTTTACCATTTCTGAAAGCACATCTGGATCTTATTTTCTGGAATACAGTTGAGCAGCTGTCTCACATTCTGTTGTATATTACTTATAGTATAAAATCTTTATCTTTTCGGTGCATTTTTTAATTTTGGAAATAACCAAAAATCACAAGTAGCTAAGTCCGATGAATAGGTAGGATGTTCTAGTTATATAATTAATTTTTTTGTCTAAAAAGTGTCACAATAAATGTTATATGACTTGGCAGACTCTCATGATGAATGATCCACTTGTCAGACCACATTTCCGATCTTTTTCTTCAAACAGAATCTCATAATCTCTGAAGCACTTTGAAATAACATTGTTGGTTGTTTGTTTATCCCTGTTCAATAAATTCTTGATGGACTATTTCCTTGTTATCAAAAAAACACCAGTATGACCTTAAACTGTGAGCACAACCTTTGTACTTTTTCAGGGTGCTGTGAATCTGAGATTTCTACTGCATGCTCTGACATTTTGTTTTTGCATCATACTGGAACACCAAGTTTCATCATCCATAATTATTTTTAGAAGCAGATGTGTATTTGAAGAAAGATCAATTATAACATGAAACAGCTACTGTTTCGGTTCATCTGTCAAGATCCCAGGCATAAACTTCACATAAATCTTTTATACCCAATTCTTTATTTAAAATTAACATAAACTCTCAATTAATTTGAAATTCTCCTGCTATCAATATCACACTTAATTCTCTGTTGGTCTGTATCACATTTCACATTTTGAACATCAGTTATTGTTGTTTTTTGGCTGTCCACTTCTGGGATCATCTATCACATCTTTTTCCCCATCTTTGAATTTCTTATGCCACTCAAACACACTCAATTTTTTCCTAGCATCTTTACCATATGCTACATGTAACAGTTGTAATGTTTCAGTAGCACATTACCAATTTTCACTCAAAAGTTGAAATTAATACATTGTTCTAAATTCTGATCACCCATTTTTACATCAAAGTGTATGCATGGATGTTTATTATCTTCTCAATAGCTAACTAAGAACTAGATTTATCAGCTTAAAATTTACACATATATTGGTTTAAACATGTTCAAACATGAATACTGTAATTTCAGTACAATTAGTTATTGGTGACACTACATAGCCATTCCAGAAATTAAATTATCATACCTTGTACATTTTAAAATAAACCACCTTTCCTCATAGCATGGCCAAGAAGATTTCAATAAGTATTGTGGCATGGACAATCCTCACTTTTATCTATTGATTCATAATAATCAAGAGAGCATTTACTGGTGAGTATGTGGGGGAGATGCTATTGTTTTAACAGTTTATGTAAGTATATAAAAAAGATGATCATATGATATTTTAGGTTTATCTTTGAAAATATTTTTCTAATCAAAATTGTCTGTAATTAGACATCTGAGATTTGAAGTATATGTCAGATAGTATATAAGTATTAATACTTAATTATTTGTAATAATAGTGAATCCAACAGTTTTAAACTGTTATTTAATCAAAATTATTACATCTGATATTCATTATTTTTAAAAATGCAGCCACTGTTGATAATCAAGTGATGCTTTTAATTTTTTGATTACAATATCATTTTAGATATTTTTTGTTTAATCTCTGTTGTAGCAAATTTTAGATCAAAGAAAAACAAAAAGATCCACTACCTTTATTTTTTCATTGGCTATATTTGAATGCTTGTACATAATATAATATTGAATAATTAGTATTTATATTTTTTTTACTTCTATATATTGAAAATATTCTTAGCAATAAGTTATTTACATACTATTTTATTGTAAGCAAAATAAAATAAAATAATTACTATTTTAAAGCTATTTGAAAGTAGTAGTATAATAATAATAATAATAATAATAATATTATTAATAATAATAATAATAATAATAACAACAACAATAGATATAAGTCACTTATTGATTTGTGTTTCTACTCACCAATGTTACATCATTATTTTAATCTTGAACTCTGTCCATCTATAATCTCAGATCATGCTGCTCAGTTCATCACCCTCGACCTAACAAAAATACAGAATACAACAATAGCCCTCCAAAAGACTATGAGAATACTTCTTCCAGCACAAACAACTGAATTCTTATACTCAGAAACATATATAATGCTCCAAAAACTTCAAAACATGTCACTCGATCCAGTACAAAAGTATATAGCATTCACCAATATACTTTCTTTCAACATCAATCATATTACCTGCAACTCAACACCCCCCACCAGATTATTAGCATTGGCAGATGAACTACATAAAAGAATAACCTTTTCCAGACCAACTACAGATAATCAAACACAAATTAAAAAACTTACAGAAATGTACAACAATACATGCAATACACTAAAGCAATATGTAGCAATAAAAAAGGAAAAAATATGCCTTACACAACAACATACTTGGACTAGAGCATACATATGGTGGGCATTGGGATACCCATCCACAGTCAGAGTGCCTATGGCACTTGAAATAGATGGCTCTATAACAGCTGGACATAACATGATAACCCCAATATATCAACACTTTAAAAAAAAAACTACAAAAACAGAGAGTGTACATACCAAATGAGAACATATTTGGAGACCCTGAAACAGACACACCAATAACAACAACTGACATTGTATTTCAACTTGCAACAATAACAAACACATGTCACCCAGGCCCACAAGGAATTCCCAAATTTGTGTTCAAACATCTTAGTCACTTCACAGCAAAATACCTGTGCGATCTAGCCAATTACATATCCCAAAAAATTTACAACATACAAAGTCTATACCCAATTGCAATGGTTCCATTTAACAAAAAACCAACAGCAATATCATCTTTATCTAATCTAAGACCAATTTCAATGGGACCTTTAGGAATAAAAATTCTTGAAAGAGTGATAAAGGAAAAAATAGAACAACACATACTCCCTGTGTTATCATAAGCACAATATGCCAAAAAAGGATCATCCATTGGCCAGGCCTTAATGTATAAAACAATTTTCGAAGTAGTAAAAAAAAGAAAGAAATATGCACCAATTATAGTTCAACTAGACATTGAGGCAGCTTTTGACTCAGTGCCTATAGCCAAATTATTAGATGTGCTGAAAAAAACAACAACACCTCCATCCCTACTATATATAATAGCCAATCTGCTACTCAGCCATGAAATTCACATCACATTGAATGGGAAAAAATCACCAGCCTTCAGACCGAGTCAATCCATCCCACAAGGATCCCCCTGAGTGCCTTGCTCTTTACAATATATATAAATCCTCTATTAATAGAGATACAGAAAAAAATAAAAGGCATTCAAATTCCAAACACTGCTTTAAATATATCATGCATAGCCTATATGGACGATGTAACCGTTTTCCTCCCCTCTAAAAAGAACCTCCCCATATTACAAGAGATAATCAAGAATTATACCTCAAATTTTAATTTAAAAATCAACACAAATAAAACTGCTGCATGGTCAATATACACAGGCAAGCACTGTACAGAAATGTTTAATGGTAAACCATCTGCTTTCCTTGGTTTCCCATTCTACCTTGGAACCAATGGAATGAGGCAAAATTTCAAAATAAATTAAAAAAAGATGCTGAAAAAATCACAGCCTCACTTGAAAAGTCATACCTGTCAATATACGCAAAGGTAGCACTATTTAATCAACTTATAATTACAAAAATTACATACTACACACCTATAATCAAATTTGCAAAAACATTCATATCTAAAATCTCGTCAATCTGTAACAAACTAATATGGAAGAGAAAGACAGTGGCAATCTCTTTAAAAAATCTGAGCAGACCACCACATAGCAATGGACTTGGACTCCATACAATCAATGTTTTTTACACACAGAAATCAGTAAATCTAATAACAGCAACCATAAAAAGATTTCCAGACCTGGAGTGTGTAATCAGTATAATACCCACAGACAGACCACCCCCTTCATATGGATATCTATCCACACTGATTGAAGAACTAAAGCCAATATACAATAAAATATCACTCAATAATGACAACAAGTATACATACTGGGATATGTATAATATACTATATCCAAACCAGACACCTAATCTACATCCATCAGTTCTTGGAATAGACAACAGGCAACTACTGCAGCAATTCAGAAAATGGTCATTAGAACCAAAATTATTTGATTTTCTACTTAAGCTTAATCTCAATGCTCTACCCACAACCCATTTCCTTAGATTTCATAGATTCTATACAAATATCGACCCCATGTGCGGGCTATGTCATAGAGAAGAAGAGACACAAGATCATTTTCTTCATTCATGCAGTGCCCTAGAAACAATACGTTGCACAATGTTTACCACATACAGAAAGGCTATCATTTCAATTGATGAAATAATAAATACGTTTAAAAAAGGCAACAACCCTGCTATTCGTGCAACAACATACAGCCTTTATGCCTACTGGTGTACCAGATGCACTTTTGCACTTGCCAATAACCCTAGACGCCATCCAGCAACATATTCAATAAAACTAGAACTGTTAAGAAAAAGAGACAGCATCCTAGCTCAACCAGATGTATTTGCAGCCACATGGTCACACTTGAAACAAAGATCCAGTCTATGAAATATAGAGGCCAATAAGATAGATGATGACATTTTCAACATCAGCATTTTTTCCAACATTAAAAAAAATGCAAGCATAAACTGAACTAAATAGAAGACAAATTTGAAAACAAGAAGAAAAAAAAAGGATGCAGAAAAGATAGACTTATATACTGAAAGTTGTAATTTGTTTTTCATTTGTAAAAAATCAATATATTACTAGATGTGACTTTGTAACTTTTTAGACTCAATAAAATTTTGCTTTGAAACATAATAATAATAAAAACAGTAGTATATACAAATCTATTATAATGGAGAGAAAAACATACAAACAATATAATTATATTCAAACATTTTAATTCTTTGTGCTCTTTTATCATTCAGAGCTAGGTGTATTGAGCTGAGGCTTCGCATATGGTCATAAAAGAGACCAAGTGGCATGAAATGTATTAACAGAGGTTATTTTCCTATCTCTTGCTTTGATTGTTTCTAATTTATTCCAGAAGGTATTAGGATGCCTTCTAGGATTATTGTTATACATAAAGATGCATCTAGTGCACCACCATGCATATAGAATGAATGTGCATGCTCTAATATTTGCATAAATGCCTAAAGTGAAGACATTAAAAAAAATTCTACATTAAGGTTGGCTTTATTGAAAAACCCAGGAATGGCAGATCTTATACTATTAAAACATGGACATTCAAAAAATATGTTTCTACATTTTTATGACACAGATTAAATTGATAATCTACATTCACACATTGCCGTTTATGTCTGTAGAGATGCAAAGGTAGGCAGGGATTCAAGGTTTACTTTAGTAAAAAAAAATCACAGTATTCTGCTAGCATTTAAAATTTAAATTTCCGAATTAAAAGCTTGTTATTAAGTTTGAGGACTGATGAATTTAACAGATCTTCAGAAGGAATATGCAACATTGAGTAGACCACATAACATTAAACATTGTTATACTGTATCATCTATGTAACACAATCATTGTTTGTTTTTTTGTTGTTGTTATTTCATTAGTGCTAAATAATCAAATTATGTAAACATTTAAAAATAATCAATGTAACTAATCTTTGATCATTTGTAACTTAATAATGTTTCTATTTATAATAATGTAACTAAGTAATCAGATATATGTAAAATATTAATGTACATCTTGTGATTCAATGTAATGCAATTTTGAAAGTTTAATAAAGTGCTTTGAAAACTAATAATAATAATGATGATGATGATGATGCAATTTATTGTTAGATTAAAAAATATTTTCAGGAATAAGTGATTTTATTTTCAAATAACTTTAAAATAGTATTTGTTTTATTTTATTTTTGTGAATTTGTTATCAGAATATGAAGTCATCTATTGCTTCTCGGATATTTATAAATCCAAATTATGTCTGATAAATTAGTTTTGGTTTATTGAATTTTCTCAACTATAAGTGTTTGAACAATATTTTTTTTGCCTGTATTAACATATTTGATTCACATTTTGTTGATTATCTTTCTTCTCTATAAAAATTTATAATGATTAGTCCATAATAAATCAAAGAGTTATCTCTGAGTACAATTGTAATCATACACAAGTTTATTTGTTATTGTTTTTTTTTTTTGTAAACCTTTAGCAAATACATCAGTTTATTTTTTAAAATGCAAATCCATATTCATTACAAGTAATTTTTTTTTACTATTCTATCAGTTTTCCTACTGTTTAAACACTCAGATCTTTTACTTTTGAATTTTGTTCAAACATTTTATCCATTAAATACATTGTTCATAATATATATATATATATATATATATATATATATATATATATATATATAATATATATATATATATATATATATATATATATATTGTTATTAGATTTCCCTAATTTCTCATTAATTTTTTTTTTTCATTTACTTTTTTAATATTTTGTATTTTAACATCATCTTTTCAATGTGTCTTTTTCAAATCCATATCTCCAAATTTTTTTTTTTTTTTTTTGTAGGAGATTTCATTACATGTGAAGTCACACTCCATAAAAGACATGTAACTTTTTTTAATCTAATGTAAATGATCCAGCACTATAACTGTTCTACTTTAAGTAAAAACTTTTTTTGATCATTACAGCAATCATATTTAATTTATTTATCAGTATTTCTATAAATGTATAAAAATATTAATGGTTTTATAATTTTAGTATAATTATCTTTATTTTATATTCATATGTTTCTAATACTTTATTTTTAATTATATGTATTTTTATACCAGTTTTTCTGCAATTTTCTTCAATTCTCTCTTTGTTAAACTCATCTACACCTATTATCAAAAAAGTTATACAGTAAACCCATATTCATTCAACGTTGATTGTATTCTTATCAAAAATAATATTTATTTTACAATACATTTAATTAAGTATTTAAAGAAATCATGTGATTGACATTATTTCTATTGTATAAAATTGCTATATCTTATTTTATAAAAAGAGTATTTAATCATTAAAATATCTTATTATTATTTTTAAATTTATACCTTTTCTCTTTAGAAAATTCAGCAAAGTAACTTGTTTTTATTTTTTAAAACCTTAAATTACTCTTCAAATAAAACAATGTTTGTTGAAAAATTTTAGCAGCATGATTGTATGTAATAAAATCATACTGGGTGGATAAAATCTTTAGGTTGTTCTACTGATCCACAAATTTTATTTATAAATATCAATTGATTTTCTTACATTAGTTAGTAATTTAGCTAGAATAATAGAGAATACATTGTTCAGATTTGTGCTACTCATTTCATTGATTTCTTCATTATTGCACAACTAAATTAATAAATAAAACTCATTATCTTTATCCATCTAATAATTCACCATTCATTGATTTAATGGTTGTTTCATCTCTGTGATATTGCCTTTTCCATTCAGTTTTTTATCCAAATTTATCTTTCATTTGTATTTTCTCTATTTATATTTTTGTATAATCATACTTAACAGGCTTTAATTGTTTCACATCTCAATTTACTTATATATTTTTGTTACACATGTTTATTTTCATTAACATTTATGCTTTTTAAAAACCTTTTTGTGTGTCTTTTTTGCTTTACATCTATGCATAATACTTTTTTTTAAATCTTTTTTGAAATAATTAATATTTTTTTATAATTTGAATTTGCTTCATTTTACCTTTTTTTTTTTTTTTGTCTAGAATTTTTTTTTTTTTTACTTTATTGATGATTTCTTTTTTGTTCAGTTTCTTTCATTCTTTTAAAAGATAATATAATTTTAGCATTTTTAAGTTTGTAACATGAATCTATATTAGCTCTAGGGTATAGTATTAATGCCATTTTTAAATCTACACTGAGTAAATACATAATCCATATAAAATCTATTTTTAAACTTTAATCAGCTAAAATTTTACTATCCTTATTCGATTAAATACTTTTTCAAATCTTAAGAGCAAATATTGATTTTCTTTCAAATTTCTTATTGATAACTTCAAAATGTCATTCATCATTTACTGTCCAATTAAAATTTTTATTACTCTTTCATAACATTGATTTATAAATTTGTTTAAAATATTTTAGGCATTATTCATCAACCTTTTGTTTTTGAGTTGATGGTAGTAAAAATCATTTTATTTATGAGTTCATAGAGCAAGGTAATAAGTTAAATATTTGTATGTATTTCATTTAAATAAAATAAAAGTATGAAGTTGCAAAACATTTTAATGTTTATTTATTTTTAAAAATGATAAATAAGTGATACTATGTTTGAAATTTTTTCATTTCATTGAAATTTTTCGTATTCTATTCTTTAATCATTTCTCTTCAACTTGTAACTTTTTTTGCTTCCCTTTTCCCACTTTTTGTAGCAATTTTTATATTTTAAGTTTATTTATTCTCAAATGATTATGATATTTTTATATGTTTACTTGTCCCATGTATTTATTTATTTTGTAAAACACAGTCACGATTTTTAGTTTCAATCTGCCTCTTAAATGATTACATAATAAATGACGTAAAATATATTTTATATTAATTTTCTTTTAATACATTTAAAGAATATCAGTATATGGTTAAATATTTTATAAACTTTTTACTTCTAAATGAAAAACAGCAAGATTTGTTTACTTTTTTATATATACGTACTATCATGTATTATTTTTCATTTAACTCTCATTTTGTCAATATAATCTTTTTTTACCGTTTTTGGATAAATAGTTGAAATCTTTTTTATGGAAAATGTATTATTATAAAAATTTTAATTAAATAAATCTATGAAATAAGCATTTTATTTAATTTAAACTTGTCAACTAAAAAGATGTTGATAAATGATTGTTTAAAGTTTTAAAAAAATTAAAAGCTTTAAAATAAAAATATTATTTTATATTAAATCCTTTTTGTTGATTTGAAATAAAATAAAAACTGGAACAATATACATATAAAATAATTAATTATTTGTCAACATTAGTATTATTCTCCGACGATATGAAAAAACAAGATATATTTTTATGATAAAGTTAAAAATAATAATATTAGTTTTTTTCATTGTTATCAAGATAATAAAGATATTTTTTTGTAAAAGTTAGTAGGCTTATCTATATTAAAATAAACTGTAATTAAATTAAACTTTTGAAAATACATTTTCTTGAAACTCGTATGAGGCTAAGATTTATGTCGCACAGAGGATTTAACCAAAATTGATTTGACATGTCAACTTTGCAAACATGAAGAAGAGACCATTGAACATTTCCTTCATACATGTCAATATTTGAACCGGATTAAAAAATTCATCACATCTTGTACCAAAGTTAAGCCTAAGAAATTTTTTCCAATTAAAGCCACTATAATAAAAGGACACTTCCCTGTAACCAGAATCGCAATTTTCCTCGCTTTTGTCATATGGTTATTACGATGTCAATTAATCTTCACAAATAATCACTACATTTTGTAAGATCATAGAAAAAATTAAGACAAGAGATCGACAAATAGCTCCCATGGGAATATTTAATGATACCTGGGCAATTTACCAGTTGCCTAAAACCTGAACATTCTAACCTCATAAAATCCAAGAACTCTCAATTATGAACAATCCCTTGCAGCCTCAAGATCAACCAGGTATCGCTGGAGGTTTAAATACAAGATTAACCATAGACAGCAATGCTGAATATCCATATAAAAAAACAATGTATTCATATTGTATTTCTAATTGACTGATAAATTCTATTTTTTAAAAAAATTAAACATAAGCTTGAATCAAATTCTATTACTACAGGAAACATGGATTTTTTTAAAAATCTATTTATTAAATAAAAATTTGACATTTGAAGTGCTTCAAAAGGAATTTTATAAATTGTTAAAATAATAGTTCCAATAGATGCTTCCACAATTAATTTTTTTTATTATCCAAAAGCTAGTCATATGCATATTGAAAGTAAAAGTTTCCCAGTTAGGTGGATTAATTCTAGATGGATGTCACTAAAAACTCTGAAGCAACAACTAGCATAAAAAAGATATTCAACATTTAAGCAAGATTAAAGTATATATAGCTAGTTTGCATATACTTACATTTGCTAATTCATTTAATAATTTTTTGTATTTTCTTATATTATGGTGTCTATTTTGAACTAAGCTAAGTCTATATTTTCAAAGCATCTCATTTTTAATTTATAAGATAGAAAATCTTAATTTCTTCTATAACCATCTTTCCTCTCCTAGTGATAAAAATGTTTCATGAAATTGTATTAAATACATTAGCAAAGATTTTTCAAAATAATTGATAAATGAATATTTAGAAGATCGATTTTAATAGAATATGTGACATTGTCTATCTATAATATCTGACATTGTAAATGGAAAGATGTATGAAGTGGCCTTTTTATTTTTAATAAGGTTTAGTTAATTATATAAAGAACATATTGTAATATATATTTATGTAAAATGGTCTGGTATATTTATGGCTACTAGAATAATATCTTCAAGAGGAATTTCTTTTTCAGTAGTTCTTTTTTTAAAAAAACAAAATAAGTAATGACATCTGATGCAATAAACACTAATGCTTTTGAATATATTTGTCATAACTTGACTAATAAATTAAATTGGTCTGGTTGATGTAGAAAAAGTAATCTCTCTTTTATTTTTATAATAGATCATTGTGTTATTGAATTTGTTTAATAAATGAATCAAGTTATATAAGACAATATATTGGCAGAACCATTTCTGAATAAAATGTTTATCCTTACTTTTTAGGTATTGAAATATATTTCTGGAGTTGCTCGTTGACATATTTATTCCCAGGTTTACTAATAGATTGATAGGAAGGCAAAATATTATCTACAGTGGCATGGTACAACTAATAATTCACAAAAATGTAGATTAATAATAGCTGGATTTAATGAGTACTTAACTTGGAAAAAGAAAATAAATGGAATTAAAACTGGAAATATTTAAAATGAAAATACAACAGAATTTGATTATATTTTGACTAACAGAAAATATGAATTTCAAGATTGTAATATTCTTAACAGATTTAATACAAGAAGTGATCATCAGTTAATGAGATATATATGTCTTAATTATTAAGACAGATCATATCAATAATTGATATTACTAATTTTCAGAAATATTCCATATATATATGTCTTAATTATTAAGACAGATCATATCAATAATTGATATTACTAATTTTCAGAAATATTCCATTTAATCTAAATTAGAATTTGCAAATCATTTTAAATATTAATAGTTTTGAAGATGGTTTAAAATTGATTAAAATCAATAGGAAGATTAATAATATTCTACTAAGAACTGCAAGAACAATAGATGGTGTTAAAAAATTGCAATTTTTCATTAAATTTTTTAGAGACAAAACAATGCATGAAGAAAAGAAGGAACATGAAAATATTAAAGTGTTCTTTTAAGAAGAATTGAATACCTAAAATTGTGAATTGGTAATGAATGCTGTAGAAGAGAATAAAGGTCTCTAAAGTGTAAAACAACACCTTAATATTAGGAGGAAAGTTATAATTTTTGTAATAAAAGAAGAGATGAAACTATTATTAAACAGGGAAATAACATCATGAAATGTAAAGAAAAGTTTTATAAAAAATTATATAGTAATAAAGAACAAGAAAAAATATTCTCTGCAATTATTATATTTTTTAAATTGTCAAGTATTTTAAATTAAAAAGTAAGAAATAGAAAAGTTTCTGGCAAAGTAATGTACTAAATGTTTAAATGATAAAGATATATCAGGTTATTCTAAGAATGCAATAGTAATATTTATATTTAAAAAAGGTAATAAAAGAAAATATTAGAAATCACAGAACTGTATTTTTTCTATAGGTTTTGAATAAATTTCAACTCATCTACAGCAAGTTTTAGAATCTAACCAATCAAAAGAACAAGCTGTATTCAGAAGTGATTTTAGTACAGTGGATTACATCCAAGTAATGAGAGAAGGTACAATGATAGAAAGTATAAAAAGAACAAATAAATATTGATTGCTATTATGCATTTTATTTATAGATATGGAAAAAAACATTTGGTTCTATAAGCATTTTCAATATTATTAAACTTTAGATCATCCAGATATAAACCCAGAATATTGCATATTCTGAAGAATATTTATTAAAATGCAACAGCAGTGATTAAATTATATTATCGTACTAAAAAGATTAACATTGAAAAAGGTATATGACAGGATAATATATATCTTCAAAGCTTTGTACAGCAATTTTATAAGATATATTTTGTTATTTAAAATGGGAAGCTAAAGGAATAAAAGTAAAAGATTATTTAAGTCATCTAAATTTTGCAGATTTTTACAAATAATGCTTCAGAGCTTTTGAAAATATTGGAAGAATTAGCAGATGAAAGTAAGAAATTATAACTCAAGATAAAAGCTAAAATGATTAAAGTAATATTGAATGGATTTTCCCAAAAATAAAGATTGATGGTTATGAATTAGAAGAAATTAATAGCTAATAAATACTTTGGATATATATAATACTTTGAAATATAAAGGATGGAATTAATTATAAATTAAATTTGGATGGAGTGCTTTTGGTATGAATAACTTATAATTAAAAAAATTCTTATTTGTTTGAAAAGAAATGTTTTTAATGTATGTTTCGTGAATTTTTATTTATGGATCTGTGACTTGGATGCTTAACAGAAAAGTAAAAAGGCAATAAAGACTTCAGATTAGTTAATGTAATATGATGTTAGGTAGTAACAAGAATGAATCAAAAAAGAAATTCATGAGTGAGAGAACTGTAGTGTTTGTAAAAATGGCAGACATTTTTGTGCACTTTAGAAAAAACTAGAATTTATTCGAGAGGTTGTTTTTAGATCGCGCTCTGATAACTGAGGAATTTAATTAATGCATTGATGTAATGGCGATCGACAATTCCAAGAAATATTTGCTGATTACAAATATTTCTGGATGAGACGTTGCCTTATTGGACAGTGTATTGATTGATTGTTGCAGTTATCAGAGAGGATAAGAGGACAGTGTAACATCTAAGCAGAGCAGTAGTTGAATAGGAGTATTTGAGTAGATGGCTTGCGGTTAATGATCAGTGCCCAGTGGAAATGTAGTTCATGGGTCTAGCTGAAGGAGACCACAATGGAGATATTCAGACCTTTCATTGGAGAGCTTTCATTGCAGACCAATTCATTGGAGAGCATTCGTTGCAGACCAATTCCTTGGAGAGCATTTATTGCAGACCAATTCTTTGGAGAGCATGTTGCAGACCAATTTGTTGGAGAGCATCCACTTGCAGACCATTCATTTGGAGAGCACCCAGTGCAGAGAATACAGAGTATATTCAGAGCATTCATTGCAGACCATTTGTTGGAGAGCATACACAGCAGAGTATTAGTGGCAATAAAACAGCGTGGGAATTGAACATTAGCGAACGTTATCAAATAGCCGCACAGTCAAACTGGTGGATATAACATTGGCACAGTTGTAATTGCAGATATAACAAGAACAAATAGGTATGACTATCAATATTGAATGAATTAAGAGAATAAAATGGAACCAGGTTGGACTTATTGATAGAAGAGATGATAGTAAATAGATTCTTGAAATTTTAAATTGAACCTAAGAGATTGTAAATTTTCTAGAAAAAGACCACATGTGAGGAGGATGGTTGAAATAAGACTCCTGCTGTGGTGTAAATAATAGAGGTTGTGGGTCAGATAAAGTTGATTAAACTCAAAGAGACTGACATTTTTCTGGATCAATAATGGTTGAAAATGATTCTAAAATTAATGAGAGGATCTGTATTTTACATTTACTCTATGTATGTTCAGTCATTAAATTTATCTATATCATTTTTTTCACTGTAAAAAACTCAGTAAAGTTTGGGGGTATGCTCTGTTACATTCTTTGAATGAGTAATTAATATCTGCTTTACCCTTGATTACATATGAGTAGTAAATTAAATAAAAATATTTTGACTGTTTCCTTTGCCAATAAATAAAAAGATCTTATCTTTAACATTTCTGATTAGATTTATTTGGATAGCATAGAATGTAATATTACTATATTAATTATATTAATAAGAAGTTATCATAATTTTTTAAGGAATGCATATTAAATACCACTGATTGTTTAGATAATTGCAAAATGTATATGCTTAATAGAATTTAAATTACTGGATATTGTATTAAATAGAAAAGTACTATTTAAATTTATAGAATGGCTGATTGTGAAAAATATTAAGCATTGAAAAATAATAGCACAAGCATAAGAACTTTAAGATGTTCTGGATTGGGTTTTGTAAATGACTGCAGGTACTCATTACTTAATAAAGAAAGATGATTTTAAAATCTTATTTAAAAAAAAATGTTAAAATAAAATTTTATATTCTATAATGATTATGAAATTTTTAATTTTTTTTATATACACATCAGAGTTTGAGAATCAAGTCTTATATAATACAGTAAAAGTAGTCTTGTGACTGGATAATGATGTAACTATAGAAGTTACAATGTCTACAGGAAGAGTTATGTGAGGTGTGCAAGTTTTTGGAATTGGCCTATGTCTTTAATTTTGGAAAGATGTTTAGATATGATTGTAGCATCTAATTATAAAAACTGAAAAAGTTGTGTTTTGAAACACAACAATATATATATTTGTTTGTGCACATAGTCCTAGATTGTTTCTCATGTCATCTTAATATATGTGTATATATATAATCAATCAGAAAAACAAATTTTTAACACACTCTCCTAATCAAATGTAAATCTATAAGATTGTAATCTGGCATCTATCTGGAAAAAAAATCAAATCATTTTTTTCTAATATACATATATTTGAAGTGTAATCATATTATTCAGCTAGGCTAAAGGTTTTGAACAACTGATAAATTTCAGAACCTTTGGCCAAAATCTTAATTGTGCATTTAGAAAGTCTATAATTTGGTTTAAAATTTGAAATTTCATTTAAACTAATGTATGAAAATTTTTTCAGTCACCATTATAACATCCTATCGTCATCAACCAAGCTCTTTTTTTTTCTCATTTGCAACAACCCTTTACCCAGACTGAACCAATGAAAAATACATATTTTAGCAAGCTTATAACCAAATGTAAATCTTTTTTTAAAAAAATCAGACCATTTTTGTTGCCTATACATGTATACTAAGTGAAACCATCTTTAGCTGAACCAGGGATTTGATATTTGATTAACATATTAGAATTTCCAACTCAAATCTTATTTATGTGTTTAGAAAATTATGTTATTGAGTTATGAATTTTCATCTCAAACATATCATCCAGAAGTAGAAACTTTTTTTTAATGTTTCGTTTACAACTTTATATGGGCAGGCAAATATTCCAAGTAGTAGGATAAATATATATAATAAACAATAACTGTTCTGTGAGTTACCGTAATTAATCAGAAATGCAATTTTTTTAATGCTTTTCTAAGCAAATAAAAATTTATAAGTTTGAAAGCTATATCTAGATGGAAAAAAATTCATTGTTTTCCATTATATATTTTAGATAGATTTTCATTCATTTAGAAGTATGCTAAAAAATTATATTTCCGATTAGTTGCAGTAAATCATAAAACAAATGCTTATTATGTATATATTTATACTAGCAGTTGGTATATTTACCTATTTACTAATGAATTTGTAAATGAAAAAAGGTATTCTCTTCCCTGAATAGTGTGTATATTTAATGTCACAAGGGGCAGTCAAAATCGAATTAATAATTGATCATAGTGCTTGCTTTTATAATTTTAAAAGTTCTTATATTGTAGTGGTTAGTTCCTTTGCCTGCCATGCCCAAGACCAAGAATTTAAATCTAAATGGAATTTATTTTTTTAAGCAACTGATAAAGTTTTGAGTAAATCTAGAGTTTTTTTAGCTAGCCATTGATAGCCAAATAAGTTAATAACATCCCAATTATTGTGTAGCAAAATGAGTATATATGTATAAAAAGTAAAGATTCGGATTCATCTGAATTAATCTGCTGAATGCTAAGATGCAGCTATAAAATATGTTCAAAATTTCATATTATCTGCCGATAATTTTAGTCACTAAATCCTTTGTAAAAAAGATTAATTCATTATGGGCAAAGCTATTCTGGAAAGGCTGTGTGGTTTCCATCAGGATTGCCAACATGCAACAGCACCGCAAGTCAAATGGCATGTCATTTCATTCCATTCCCTGCAATGTATATCCAGAAATCCCATACACTTATTTACAATTTAATTCAGAAATATGGCTATATGCAGATTGCTGACATTGTTCAACCTACAGATCGGCCTCCACCTGCTGATAGTTGCTGGCTTGACATCTTGCTTCATGACATTCACAAATATAATAATATCTCAGAAAATACCTTTCATGCTAAAGTTACACTTTGGCAAGCATATCAACTAATCAACCCTCAGGTTACCATTATTAGACCGAAACATGGCTTATCCAATCACAAACTTGTAGTCCTTTTTAAATTTTGGGCATTGGAGCCAAAGTTTGTGGACTACCTAATTAAAGTCAATCTTCATGCTATGTCTACAAACTGTTTCCTGAGATGTAGGAGACAAATCAGTGAGATTGATCCATTATGCTCTAACTGCTGCAGACAAGATGAAACATTTGACCACATCATCTACTCCTGCACCAGACTTGGGAATATTAAAATGTTTATCTATCAGAACTCTAAAGTGGACTTCTACAAGATTATCTCAATTAAGGACTGCCTACAATCTGGAGACATCCCAACCATCAGACTGTTGATTTTCTTGACATTCTCTGTATGGTTGGCCAGATGTAAGAAACAATTTACTTGGCCGTTTCCTGATATTGATTCTTATTTTCTACAAACTCTTAAAAAACTTAAAGACAGAGACAGAATCTTATCTACAAAATTTTTATATGAGGAAACTTGGAAACTTTTTCAGCTTTCTAGGTAAAGTTCTTGATGATCAAAATATCATGTATTAATTTATTAAGTTTTGTCCTTTTTTTACCATGTTGTTATCAGGTAATTATTAATTATGCCTATAGTACCATTTGTAAACATATATTATTTGTTTTAATAAAGTTATTTTAGAAATAAATATGTCTGTTATATCATTTATTGCGATAGAATTTTTTTAATAATTGTATGTTCACTTAATTTAAATTTATATACCTAATTTTTTGAAGAAAAAAAAATGAAGTGGAGATATTAATAAGAAAATCTCACACTAAATTAAATATTTTTTGAAGCTAGATTAATCAAAAATTATATTAATTGTATATTTGAAATTGTTATTTTTGTGTTGTCTGAGATTCAAATATATATCTTTTTAAAAATAAAATTCTTGGAATAGAATTTAAAAATACAATTTTTTTAAATAGCCTATTAAATATTATTTTTGATAGCCATCAATTATTAATAACCAAATGTAGTTAGCCAGTTAAGATTCAATTTAAGATCCTTTGATTTTCAACTTCACTACTCTGCCATTACACTAAATTGCACATAATAATGGACTATGTAGAGGTAATATAAGGAGCGTACCAATAGATAGAGGTGTTTTATTATGTGATTTGACTTTATATATATGGTATGCAGTTTAATGCATTGGTAGATTAACATATAAAGGTCCCAAGATAGATTCTCAACTGTTTTACTCAAACTGCTATTTAAATGCTCAAAGATCACGTGACTTTTTTTAAAAACAATTAACCATATCGTTATTTAGTTTATGCATAATAATATAAAAAGCCCCTATGTATATAAATAATAAAAATGTTTTTACTTCTCCTATCATGTTTGCAGGTAATACGTATAATGTACTGAATTTTAAAAATAGTCTCTTTATGATGTTTAAAACAATATAATGGATTCTTTTGGTCTTTTTTTTTTTTTTAAAAAAAAAAAAGAAAGAGAGAGGCTTTTTATTATTATTGAAATTCAAGTATTAAAATTTTATTCTTTTTCAATTTTAAAACTGCTTTTCTTCTAAGGTTTTTACAACTTAGAAGAAATCCTGTCACTTTAAAGTAAAATGTCAGAAAAAGTTATTAATGATTGATGAAGGTTTTTGTTTTGTGTGTTATTTTTTAAAAAAAAATCCTAAAAGACAAGATTACGTTTTCTGATAAAGATAGACTACAAAGAAAATATAATTGATGGTTGCGAATTATTGTAATAACTCATAATATTACAGACTGACCTCTTCCAAGATTAAAGTCATCTAAATATATAAAATGAGGTGAATATTTTTGCACATCTTCGATCAAAGGCAGTTGTAAGAAGATCTTGGAGATTGAATAGATTTGTCTTTCAAAACTGCTAACAAAAAGTTGACCATTAAAAAAATAAAAATATTATTTGTAACTTTTTTTACTTGAAAACCTTTCACTTAAAAGTTTTTAAAAAGAATAAAAAATGTATATGTTACAGCTTTTATACTTTTTTTATAGATGATAACAATAAAATTCTTTGGATATTAAGTTATAGTTTGCAGATAAAGGGTTCTACTTAATCCAATGTTTGCTTTCACTTGATTTAAGTTTTTAAGCAAAATGAAATGCAATTGCTATATTTAGTGCTGTGGAGAAATGGTGAAATTAGGAACTAAATATTTCCGAATCGATTATTGGATGAGTAAAAAAAAAAAAAAAACTGTGTTTAATTGTAAGAAAATATTATGCATATGTTTCTTGAACAACTAACTAATCATAGAATTATTACTTTAATGAAATAGGATAAATTGGGTCATTCAACTCCTATTATTGACTGTTCATAAAATTATATATTTCTCATTATATTTGTAATAATAGAAACGGTATATTATATCTCTCTCTTCTATTAACATTATTTAATCAAAATTGAAACAGTTTTTTTAAAGTAATGATAATTTATCATTTCAATAAGATGTGCTTAATAAAAGCATTTCAAGGGAAGTGCCCTTGCTCTGTGAATATGTTCATTCAGTTTTGTCAGATAAGATACACTTTTTTAACAATATAAAATAATTCACATATTTTATTTTTTAGTTGAAAGATATAAATAATTAACTTTTAATTAAATAAATATTTCTTTTTTTTTATGTTTTGAGTTGTAGACTCAGAAATTAGACTGATTAAGTCAAAATAGAGTTTGTGGATCATATTTTCAACTCAAGAAACTAAAAAAATGCAAAAAGTAAAAAAAAAAATGTTCACAAGTAAAAGGTTTCATAAGAGTATAAAAAATTAAATATTTAAATTCCTAGATATTTATAATTTTTGTTTAATATAATATTATTTTAAAAGCAATTTTTTCTAATATTTTTTTTGTAAGAACAAACAATCTTAAATCATTTACAGTTTTTTTTTTTTTAAAAGGAGCAAAACTTGATTAAAACAAATTTATATAGAAAATTTAATAATTATATTTTTTTTCTTTCTACTTTTTATTAAATTAATCTAATAAATTATCAACTAATGTTGCACTTTTAAAAAACAAGGAGAAAAAAAATCAATGTTCAAACATTGTAAAACAAAAAAAAACTTTTAACATTGCACAAGGTTATTTATTATCATTAATTAATTAAACAAAAAGTACAAAAATAAAATGTTAATAGATTACGTCTAATTTTAATAAGTATTGGTAATTTTCTGTTTCTCAAGAAGGAAGTTAATCTTGTTTGTTTTTTTTTTAATTCCTAATAGCCAGTGATTTAACAATAAATTCAATTTTTTTTTTTTGATAGAATATAAATTATTTGTGTTATATTATAAAGTAATTTCTTTTTAAAATATTTGTGCCATCTTTTATTAGGGATTTATTCTTATTAATGTATTATTTAGAATAATTGTGTGGATTTATTTATTCCGTATGTAATAAATGTAATTTAATAATAGATCTCGGTAAATAATTTTTTGTGGGTATATGATTAAAATTACATGCTTTTCCTAATGCAAAGGTAGTCAAATTGATCTAAAACATTTATATTAGTAATTAGTATTATGTCAGTATTTTCTGTCACAATACCTCATTCTTCTTGTATATTAATATGAAATTTATAATATAAAAATGTCTCTGCTAATAAATCTAGCTATTATCTTTTCTTCTTCCATTTAAATCTTTATATAAAGTTTGAAATATTAATTTAATGGTTGTAGCCAAAGATGAACATCACAAAAATATATAAAGGTTTAAATTCTCAATATTTGAGTAAAATTGTATGAAGAAAGATTTGATCAATAACATACCTAATAATGAGTTGCCAAAAAGTAAGTTGCTTATGGAAAAAAAAGTATAAAATATCAATTGAATATTTATTTGAACAAATAACTGATTATATGAGAGTTTATTTAAATCTAGTTTCTTGACTATATAACTAATGAAAAAATGATGTAGAAATTAAATAATATTTCTTAAAAATCTATATCTCTGAATAAAGGAACATTTAGAATAAGGCTATTATTGTTACTTTAAATAATTTTACTTAGGCTAAATAAGGTTACATTATCTCAAAACATAAATAGATCACCATGCATTACAATTGTGTATTAGATGAATCTGGTATTAGTCCATATGGTTTGAAGTTGAATCACTAGGACATATTAAATCATGACTTTATGTAAAGGGAAGTTATAGTCCTAATTTTCAAATAGAATTGATTTCTTTCATTGAAAGCAGGTTTAAAAATCATGCAAGATATAAAACGATAATGAGTGATGCTGCAAAACATTTGATTTAAATAAAAATCAAGTGCTAAAAAATAAACTGTAAATTGAAAAATTCAAATGTTAGAGGGAAGAATAAAAGTTATTATAAGTGTTCCAATAAAATCAAATGTACATTTTTATCAAAATTTATAATAGAGAAATATGTCTTATCAGTATATTTTCAAGATTTAAAATACAGTGATTATAGACAAAATATTTTTTAGCTAACTGCATAGTTTTCTAATTTAAAATCATATGGAAAAATATTTTATATGTGAAAATATTCAATTAATCTTATATATATAGTGAAACAGTCAGATATGTCTATCCTACTGTTTCACCTACTATATTCTATAGTAGTACTTTTATTTACATACCTATATACCCAAATCCTCATATACCAGACTAATTTTAAAAGTAATAATCATAGTTATGTATGTGTGCATGTATTATAGCATACAATATGGAAAGCTTATATATATGAATAATAAATCAACTTGTATGTGCACATATATATTACTATTTGCTAAATAAATGTAAATCTTGATGTATATGTAACCAAGTATATATATATATATATATATATATATATATATATATATATATATATATGTGCAGAGAAGGAATAGTGTGTTAGCATAAACATTATAAGTTTTCTTTATTTAAATAATTTTATAAAATGTAATATTTGAAATTATAATATTTCTGCATATGTAAGTAAATTTTATTTAAATGTGTTATGTGTACATAATAAAGGTTTTCCAGATTTCAGATTTGTTTTTTGTAAAGAAATAATTTAATAAAATTGATTTATCTTGCTATATTTTGACCTACTTATATGGTTAAAAATAAAAACAGATTTTAAAAAAAGGTGGAAGAAATTAGCTTGACCAAAGCCTATAAATAAAATCAATAATGCAATGGGAATCTTTGGGTTTGTCAATATACAGCAAACTAATTAGAAAGGCAGATCTGAAATTAAGAACTATAAAAAAAACATGTGGTTTTAGCTTTCACATTATTACATGTGGTTAATGAAGAAAAACACATGTGGCTAAATGAAAAAGAGAAGGGGGAAAGGTCAGTATATCATTAAATTAAAAATTACTAAGTTGAAGTTTGAGATTAAAACTTCCGATAATCAGATTGCTAAAGTTGTTAATACTGAAGATGATGGGCTAAGGCAGGCAAAAAGATGGGTTTTCCAAGTACCCAAAAATGGTCTAAAAGATTCAGGAACAGGATGACCAACAGCTTGATACCAGCTCGAGATCAACATTGAATATCCATGCTTGAGAAAAGAATTTAAAGCGGTAACACTTCTGCAATTTTAAAATGAACATTTAAACTAAATCTCATAACTTATCAAAGCTAACTAAAATTATTATAAATGGCCAATATAATTTAAACTAATGTACTTTAAACTTTCAAATATTCTTAAAATAAAATGTACATTTTGTGTTATTATTTGATATCGTAAATCTTGCCTGATTTAATATGATTTGATATTATTTAACCTGATTTAATCTGATTTAACCTGATTTAATCTGATTTAAGCTGAGTTAAACTAATTTATCCTGATTTGATATTTAATCTATCTTAATTTCTTTTTTTTCACTGAGTAAAGTAAAGCCTTTCATGAAATCTTATTTATAATTTTATATGTTTTTTAGTGATGTCTATGCCAATATTATTTTCAATTATTTGTTTATATGTTTATGCTGTGTTTATTTAGAATGAAGTTTACTTTTATTTAAGTTTAACTAGTGAGAAATGATTAGAGGTTCTCACACAGAGATAATTTTGCATTTATTAGTGTGCAACTGAAATGCCCTTCTGAAATGAGTAAAATAAAGCTTGGTTTAGGTGTATAATTAAGTGATTATAAATGATTAAAAATAGGTTTGCATTAAATGAAAAATGTGGTTAATATTTAGCTGAAGTGACTAAATACAGCATAGAGCTAGAATTTAATCTTACAATTATCCCAAAATATGCTGTAGTCCTCCTTATATATATATATGAAGGCCTATATAGCTAACTTAATAAATTAGATTTATTATATTTTTTTAATCGCATAATTATAAATGCTAATTTATGAACTGAATTATAGTGGTTCTATAGAAGGAAACTAATGTTTTGCATCTCAATTTTATATATAATGATGTAGTCAGCAGGGTGAATGTATTCTTAGGAAGCGCATACACGCATTTACTTATAGCTGTATATTTTTGGACAGCTCTCTTTTCACAATGGGTTTTGATTTTAAGGGTCATCCCATTACCTCCACTTAGGACTGGATCAGAAGCATCCAGATATCTTGATATGCTGTTTGATCACCCAGACTAGAAAGGTCTCTTTCACAGCAGTGGGTACAGTAGAAAAGGGAACCGGTTACATGATAACAAATCCTGTGAGCAAGAATGCATTTGAGACGCACAGACTCAGATTGTATGTTTTATATACACCTTAATATCTGAATTCTTACTACCCACCATCAGTTCATCCTTCTGTAAATTACATTTCAGCTTTGATCTGAAACAGAATCTAATTTTATAAGCTTATAATGTATATAGAGAATTGTGTACTGATCAAATAAATTATTAATTATAATTAATGATGATCACTTCTGCAGATTGTCTAAAGCAAATCTAAGCCACAAAACATATAGCATAAATAGGGCATAGATAATCATGAGCTAAACTGGAAATAAATCTGTAATGCTGTAATAATAGAGCTCACAAAAATGTAACTTAGTAGATTATAAATCATCATCACCTGAGAATGGGAGAAAATAATAAGTTTGTAAATTAAACAAAACATAACATGATAAATCATCATCACCTGCGAGTGAGATTAAAATCTTAAATTTGTAAATTAAACAAAATGTAATTCGATAAATCATCATCACTTGCGAGTGAGATCCAATACTAAATACGTAAATTAAACAGCCTGTAACTTATTCAATCATCATCACCTGTAAGTGAAACATATTTGTGTCATTCAATTGTTTTATTTTATTTTACTTTATACCTAAAATTTGGCTTTTATTAAATTTGTTTAAAATATAACTCTGCTTGGTGTCTAAATTCTTGCTCATTATTCATTAGTTAATTATTAACTAGTAATTAGTTATTGTTTGAATATTTATGAATCACAATCTAAATTTAATGATGTCTGTTAGTTGAGCCATATCTATATGGCTATACTTTAGTTATGCCAATTTATATCATAATCTCGTGTTTCACCGATGTGCTACTGCTGGCACCGAATTCAACCTTGGGATGGTTTGCTAAAACTCTGGATTTTATTGTGCAAATGTACAAATATGACCATTACAGTAGATTTTTTTTCCCTGGGTATGGACATCCAGATGTGGTGCCTCATTAATTATTTCCACTACCCTGAGCCAATAAGATGTTATGTCAGTGATATTGAAATATGTAAAAATTTTCTGAGTATAGATGCTCAAATATTGGATGTATCAATCAATTACACACCCTGAATAAGTTATATAGATGTAAAAAATTTTGTATATATATGTAAAAGTTTTGCGTTGAGACGGTATAGCATAATATTATATAAAACTCAGAGTAGATGTGGCTGGTGAATACAGATATTATATATGTTTTACCTGCTGGCACCTGAGGTAATTTAAATAAGCTAAAATTATCCTCTTATAAATGTGTTGTCAGAGGGAGAAAATTTTCTTAAATGGTAAAGTATATGTGATTCAGTAATGAAAGTGAGCAAAAAAAATTAGGTAAGATAAATATATACGAGTATTTCAGATACAAAATTTCTAAAATTACAGAAAAGTAATAATATTAATAATAATTAAAACTAAATTTTACTAACAACAAGAAGCATGGTAAAACTAAATTCCACTAGCAATAAGAAACATGGTAAAACTAAATTCTGCAGATAGCAACAAGAGGCATGGTGAGTTGAATTTTACTTTATTTATATTGTGATATTAATTGCTATGTTGGGCATCTTGGGCAGAGATAGAAAGTAGAGTGGCAGGTTGAAAGAAAATATAGACTATTTCTGAGGGAGAGGAGAACAAGTCAGCCAATTATAAAATTTAAGTTAAACATCATGATGAATGATGATATAGAGGAAAGCATAGTAGAGGAAAAAGGAGAGGTTAAATAAAGCAGAATAGAGAGAGAGATTAAAATGATAGGAAAAACTGAGATCAGATAAGGAAATCATTGAGGATAGCAGTAGTGGCACAGAAGAGGAAGCAGAGGCAGGCTTAGATGATAGGATGATGGATGAAAATACTGAAAGACCGATACCCAGACAGGAATACTCTAATAAAGGGTTTGAAATTTTGGACCAAAAGATGGAGTGGGAAAGACAGAAAGAAAAGAAGGAGAAAGAAATAAGGAGAAAAGAAAGAGAAGAAGAAGAGATAGGGAGAAAAAGGAAGAAAGGAGAAGGCTAAATGAACAAAAGGAGAAAAGGGACCAGGAAGAAATGTTAATGGCTATGAAGCAAATGTTCAAGAGTAGAAATGAAGAAATAAACCATAAATTTACAGCTCTTGAACAAAAGTGGGAGAAGTGACCATAGAGTGCAAAGGATATTATCCTCAGGCTCACAAAGAAGGTAAGGAAAGTTTGGCCTCACATGAAAAGAAAATAGAGGAAGGTATTTGTGTAGTAAAAGGAGACATTCAAGTGAGGGACAACGTGGAAAAACAAAGGGTTGAAATGGATAAGCAAGGGGCATATTTCCAGAGTACCATAATACAGATTCAGAAAAGGTTAGATGAGAGTGAGAGTAAAAAAAGGAACAAGAGAAAGAAATAGGCAGAATGGACAAGTATTGGCAGGAAATGCTAAGTAGATGAAATTAAGGAAAGTGTTAAAGTTATAGAAAATAAGGCCATGGAAGGGAAAACAGAAATAATATAGAGAGTAAAGGATATGGATATGATCAAAGAATGTCAATTAGATGTTACCAAGATATAGCTAGTCTTCAACTTAGTCAGGATAGAACATAAGGAAGGGAGCCTGGTATACACCAGATTTATCAGGGAAAGTAGACATGCAACTATGGAGAATGGAGAAAATATTCAGCCAGGGTCAGCAACTAGCCAGCAGATATATTTGTCGAAATTCATCCAGATAAAAATGTTCAAGGGAGAAATAGGGAAAGCCCAAGAACACATATTCAAAGATTAAGGTAACTATTCAGATTTCCAACAAATCACCCCACAGGATCGAGTAACATTGGCCACTCATTACCTCCATGGATATGCATAATCATGGTGGGAGTGTTACAAAGAGAAACCCAAGATAGCATTTACCATACCATACTAAGGGAGCACCATGGGTCTGTGGCAAAGGAAACTCACAATCAGTTCTTTATGCACTTGGTAGCTTGCCTGAGATCCCTAAATGCTTTTCCTTTCATGGATACCCAGATAATCAGAACAATCAAACAAAATATGCTGTGACAAGTACAACAGATGATGGTGGGATATAGAATTAGGATGTAGAGAAAATGGCTGAATTCTTAACTGCCATGGATTACACCCCATCCATAAAGAAACACCTGAAAAGATGAGGAGAATAGAACCCCGGTGTCAAGCCATTATTATAAGGAGTATTAGGTTTGTGAGGGAGTTAGGGGTAACATCCAGAGATAATACTCAGGTTAGAACAATCCCTAAAGGCAGGCCATTAAACTACAGATGATGCTGATGACCAATTTTCTAAATCGGACACCTGTAGTAAGTAAAAGAAAGAAAAAGAAAGGAAAGATGATGGGTACAATCAGGAAGGGAATTGAGGAGATGGAAGTGAAGGTAACCACCATATCCTGTCTCTTAACTGTGTTTATTGATGAGCATCAAGTAAAGGCCTTGGTGCATAGGTAGTCAGCTTTCTTTTGTGGCTAATGAGTGGATAGCTAATATGGAGTCACTGGGTTATGTCTGCCAGAGGTTGCCCATGAAACCTTTGCCAATGTTTTTGGCAAATGGCAGGATGATCCTCACAGAAAAATTTCAGGTGTGTTGTGAAATCTCCTGGCATTCATTGATGTTAGGACATGCATTCTTGGTTATGCAAGGGTTGTTACAAGACATGGTATTGGGGGCAGATTTTTTTAAGCCAACATAAAGGTGTCATTGACTTCAAAACTGGGGGAAGTCACAATGTATAGGGAAGGCAAAGAAATGCAGGTGGAATGGGCACAAGCCAGTAGCTCAGCTGTGTATTTGGAGACTGGACATATTGCTAGAAGAAATGATAATAGATGGACAATTGAAATTTTAAACTGGATTCCAAGAGATTGTAAAAGACCCAGAAAGAGACCACATGTGAGATGGATGGATGAAATAAGAAAATGTGCAGGGGTGTTGTGGAAAAGAGAAGCTAAAGATCGGAGAAGATGGATTAAACTTGGAGAGACCTTCATCCTGCAGTGGATTAATAATGGTTGATGATGATGATGAAAGAGATAGTATCCATAGAGGAGACAATAGAAATTTGAGGAAAATGAAAAGTTAAGAAAGGTACTTACTGAGCACCAAGGTTTTTTCCAAGATACCAGGGATTATAGAAAAATATTGCCACCACATTAGGTTGAAAAGAGAAAAGTATTTCCAATCCAAAACATACCCTATGTCATTCCAATACCAGGCCAAGGTTGAGAAACAAATCCAGCAAGTGAAAACCTGGGGTGTTATTAAAAAGGCAGCTTCACCATATAATAACCCATTGGTGGTGGTGAAGAAGAAAGATGGTTCTGAGAATCTGTCTTGATGCCCATAAATTAAATGACCTGACCATTCCTGAGAGAGACATCACACCCAATGTCAAAGAAATATTTTTATGTTTGGCTGGAAAGAATGTGTTTTCTACTTTGGATCTAACATCCAGTTTCTAGCAGATGTCACTAGATCTAAAAGATCACCAGTACATGGCCTTCCGGTATGAGGGACATACCCTTGTGTTCTTAACACATTCCATTTGCAATAGTGCAGCCACTCTGAGATATTTAAATCAAACATTGTCAGAGGAAATTTAGCAGCATGTGGTATGCTACATGTATGATTTGATGGTGGCATCCAAATTCAGGAAGGAGCACATGAAAACTCTGAGAAATTTCTTTGGTGAATGCTAAAAAAACATCACTGTAAACTTGCAAAAAGTCAATTCATGCAATCTGAAATTACATTCTTGGGGCATTTGGTGAATGATAGAGAAGTGAACACCCACCCAGATGAAGTGGTCACAATACAAAACTTCCCCATGCCTACCACCAAGAAACACATGCAATCTCTACCATTGGTTTTACCCAGGTTTTGCTCAGATTACTGCAGGATTGGTGAACCTGATTAAAAAGGATGCCAGGTGGGAATGGAATGACAAAACCCACACTGAATTTGAAAATATAAAAAAAAAATTTTGGAGACAGTTATGCTTAGCCGCCCAGATTTTCCAGCAGCCATTTTTTGTGCAAACAGATTAGTTGTTTGGGTATGGGGGCAGTTCTGTTTTAAATCAACAAATAACAACAAGAGGTCTTATATTTTGCCAGCAGGAAGTTCAAGGGACCTGAGGTGAATTATATGGTGACAGAACAGGAAACTAGCCATAGTATCGGGCTGTGAGAAATTTAAGCAGTTTCTCCTAGGGTCATAGGTTACCATCATAACAGACCATTGATGTCTAGAGTTCTTGAATAGAAGCTACCTAACAAATGATAGGCTGATTAGGTAGAGCCTGTCCCTCCAGAGGTACCAATATCAGGTCAAATATTGCCTGGATGCAGAAAAGATAGTGGCAGACATATTAATCCAAAATCCAGTCACTATGAAGGCCAAAAATCTCCTGTACCCAGAGAATCCTTAGGGATAATCATGCAGATGCTCAGTTGTTCACTTGAAGTTAATTGAGAAATCTACCTTACTGGCAGGAAAAGTTACCACAGTATGCTAAACTCATGGGAGAAATCAAAAGTGTTGGGCATGCTAAAGGCCACTTTAAAAGACAAATGGAACAGCAATGTAGGGTCAGGAATGGGGTTTTACAATATAAAATAGACAGGGATAGAGAAGTCTGGCAAGTGCTAGTCCCACCCCAGCTGAGGAACCAAATAGTAGACCATGTACATGAGGCCATCAGGCACCATAAGCCAAAGAATACGGAGGAGGTTCTGTAATGGCAGTTCTATTGGCCAGGTCTATACTAGAGTGTCCTAGAGAGACTAAAGCAATGTGGCCTCTGTGCCAGAAACAAACCCCTAAGTAAGTCATAGATGGGTCCCATGTTTTCCATAATGTATACAGAGTGTAATCAAACCCTAGCTATTGATCATTATGGCTCATTGCCAGCATATAAGAGGGGTACTTGTTGGTGACTTATGATGTTTTCTCCAAATATGTCCAGGCTTATCCAATTAGGACTGTGAGTACAAGGGAAACCATAGGAGTCCTAAAAAGATTGCAGTCCACTAAAGTGAGGAAACTGCAAACCATAATTTTGGACCGGGGTACCTCATTCACCTTGACCACTTGGAAGGCATGGGTGGAAAAACAGGAATCAAGCATATGTTAACATCATGCGAAATCCACAATCCGTCCCCTGCGAATGAGTTATGAGGGAGTTAGGTCGACAATACAGGACTATTATAGGGTCTGATCATAGGAAATGAGTGGTTAAAATAGACACAGTGATGTGGAATATGAACAACTCGAGTAATGAGTCCATGGGATTCCTACCAAGACTTCATTTCAGGAAGGTGTGCCCATCAATAATTCTCATACCCTTGCCAGCAGATGATAAGATAGTAAGCCCTGAAAGATAAAGACAAGGCTCAGATGAAGCTACAGAGAATGGCAGCATACAGAAATAGACATCAAAGCGAGGGTATACTTTTAGAATAGGTGATGTGGTATGGGTAAAATCTATGGCAGCCAAGCAGCATGCCCCTTGAACAGTTTCATAAGTTTTTTTCTCTGTACAAAGGTCCCTATAAAATCAAAACATGCCAATGGAATGCCTTCTTATTGGCGGCAAACAAGCAGGCCATCAGTACTACAATGCACGAAGTTTAAAACCATGTAGAATTGTGTACAAAGGTCTTTATAAAATCAAAACATGCCAAGGGAATAATGCCTTCCTATTGGAAACAGACAAACAGACCATCGGTACAATGCATGAAGCTTAAAGCCATGTAGAATTGCATCCGATAATATTAAAGGGCAGATAGTCTAATGTGTTATATATAATTTTAGTATAAATAGTCCTTTTAGATATATGTATACTTTACAAACATCCATTTGATTAGTATGTTTTATTTATTTAATTGAGATGTTATAGTTTTCTTTTTATGTAGCTAATGTATTTAAAAATGCATATTCTTAATAATGAGAGAGTTGTGTTTTGTTTGTTTTAATGTAGAAATTAAAACTAAAGTGAGCAGTGGGCGAATAGGGTAATGCAGGGGGTAGTAATAGTGGGGCAAGACTGTCATTGAAAATTGTGATTAATATTTCAGACCTGAAGTAAAGATATATAGGGTAATGCAGGCTGTGATGATAATAGGGCAAGACGGTCATTACACTTTTTTTTATTAATATTTTAGACCCGAAGTAAAGGCAATCATTCAATAAAACTAAAAAAATTTCAGGAGTTTAGTGATATGAAACAGTCAGATATGTCTATCCTACTGTTTCACCTACTATATGCTATAGTAGTATTTTTATTTACATACCTATATACCCAAATCCTTGTATATCAGACTAATTTTAAAAGTAATAATCATAGTTATGTTTGTGTGTGTATATTATGGCATACAATATGGAAAGTGTATGTGCATGAATAATAAATCAACTTGTATGCGCACATATATATTACTATTTGCTAAATAAATGTAAATCTTGATGTATATGTAACCAAGACCTACATATATATATA
>JAQFVV010008148.1:0-40281 GCA_028023455.1 Epiperipatus broadwayi
TCCTTAGATGAAATAAAATGTGATGAATGTTATTCTAGTTATTGATCATCTTCAAAAATAAATCAGATATTCATTCTTTTAAATATTTCGCGATAGTAAAATATTTAACATCTTATTAATATAATACTATTATTAGAGCCAGCTTTTTAAATGAGAATTATACGGATCTTTATATTTTGACATTGTTTAGTAAAGACAAATTTGCATGTTCAGGTTTAAAACATCAGCAGAAATCCCTAAACATAATTATGTGCTTGAGAGCATCTTTTATAAATATATTTTGAAAGCTCATTTAAAGGCGTTGATAGCTTTTATAACATGATAATTTCTTATTTTTCTTTAGTTCTTTATAATATTAAAAGGCAGTAAATTGTTAACTTGAAGCAGGTTTCAAATAATGGAATCTTCTGTTTTTCTTAGTATTAATTCTAAATTAAGACACATTTAAATTCTGACGTAGTTCTTGCCTTGATAACTAGTGAAGATTATTGTTATAATAATATTAGATTTAGTTTTTACTGGATTAATTTCAACAAGTCTCACCTTAATCATGCTCACACTCTATTGTTTAGAAACACGATTATGATCCCCAAACATTTATTTCCTTTGTTTCAACTAATGGTAAAGTACAATGTTGACTTAAGACTTTATTAAATGTCGAGTTTTAGTTAATAAAAATACTATTAAATTTGGAAGCATTGTTATGTGGCACCTTTCAAGCAGGAAATTAGATGCTGTTTGAATTATTCTTTTAATACACTAACTAGTTTATATATAGCTGACATATGAAAAAGCTTAAGATAGGTGTAAATTATTTATATCTGTTGATTCGATATAGGCACAGTTAAATTCACAAAGAAACTTTAAAATTGTTTTAAATTGAGGCCATATGGTATTCTCATTACCCCTTCCTTAAAAAGTTCAAAGTGCATATTTACCATTAAAATTTGGACAACAATATGTCAATGTATGCATTAAATATAAAGTTGTGGAGCTTGTTTTTAACACTTGCTTTTATCAACCTTATTATTTACTATTTTCTAACCCTTTTCTTTTTCTCTGTACTAAACATCATTCAGTTTAAACAGAAGGACAGGAAGGTTCATATATATATATATATAGGGTTCTTTCTTTTTCTCTACCACCTCTCTCTGTACTTATAGGTGACCTCTTTGTTTTGGTGGTTTCCATCCTGCTTTTTTTACAGACTCATGGAAGTTTTTGAGACCTATCCAAAACATAAGAACATCCCTCATTCAGCATGGATTAACTCTAAAGCGTTTTTAGTTTTCAGGTATCCTAAGAATTAATTTTAATTGCTTAACATACCCTCATCAAAAAGAGAAAATTAATGTCTTTTTACTTGCATACATATCTACCTACTATACTTCTAATCTCTGAAGCTTTGTCTCTTCTTATCTATTCTAAGTTATCTTTTCTTTCAATATTTTACTTTATACAAGTAATCATGTTGCTAAGGTCATTGTTGGCCAAACTGTTTTAGACTCTAGCAATTGTAAGTGCCTTTAATGTCTCCCTTTATATTTATCCAGAATAAATTTGGGACCTGTTTGCTTTATGATGAGCACTATGCAGGTTCTTCATATTGATGGTAAAACTTTTGATATTTGCTCTCTTGGGGTTTACTCTTATGAGGTGTTTTTATAAAAACTTGATCCCCAATTTGGAACTTGTGTGAAATTGTCTTCACATTTTTATTTCTTTGATTGGCCTTTTTTATAAGTCATTCATGTTTTTACTCTATCTTCTTCTGTATCTATTTCAGCATATATAGCCATAGGCTTATACCTTACAAATAATGTTGGACAAGTTTTTATAAGTGTGTAATCTAATTGATGAATTTAGTTGATTTGTTCACATTCTAATTGATGAAATCGATTATACGCTTGTTAGCTTAACACACCCCTTATGCTCATCTTCTAAATAAGTCCTAAACAACCTACCAAGCTCCAAGATTACATGTTCTCAAGAGGGTTGGACTGAGGATTTCAATGGAGGTAAGTACATGTTTAATTTGAGATCTTTCTACTCCATGTTTTCCATTCTTTGGATAAGAAAGGAGTACCATGATCTGTTAATATGGTTCTAGGCTTTCCTATACCAATGAATGGGAGGTATCTAATACTTTGATGGTATGTCTAGTATTAGCTTGGGGTATTGGGTAAGCTGACACATATTTTGAAAAGAGATCATAGCAACTAATAAATATTTTTTTTATTGAATGGAGGCAAAGGTCCATAATAATCAATTGCTAAGATCTCATTTGGTCTTACTGGAATAATAGACTTCATTGATTTAACATAACTTTGGTTTACTGGCTTTGCTCGCAGGCACACTAAACAATCATGCAGTGATTTTAAGATAGTCTTGACACATCTTTGGCCAGTAAAACCAATTTTAATCATATGTTCTGTCTCATGAGCACCATAGTGTCCATACAGACAGTGTATATATTTTACAAGTGGCATTCTTATTGATTTGGGTATAACTACCCTCCACTCTTCAGTATCCAAATTTGGTTTATAAAGTAAGACATTTTTCTCTAACTTATATCGGATAAGATCTTTTGGCACATGCAGAACTTTCTCCCCCTTTAATGCACTAATTATGGGATTTAAGTCCGGATCATTGACTGTGGCTTGTAAGTTTTCTAAATCATTCTCTACATTTTTATCAATAATTAGATCGATGTTAGTAATGTAGGCATTATCTACTGACAGGTTACATTGTTCTGACCTACATGGGTTTCAACTGAGCACATCCGCTACAACATTCTCGGATCCTTTGCAATATTGGATGGTGTAATTGAATTCCTGCAATAACAAGCTCCACCAGATTAAACGACTGTTAGTCAAGTGGCTGTGATTCAGGAATTTGAGGCTTTTTTCGACCCATGACCACTATCACCTTTGATCCAAGAAGCATCTGTCGAAACTTTTGGAAGTCCCACACTATGGCTAGTGCCTCCTTGGTGACCATATAATTTAATTCTGGACCTTTCAAGAGGCAGCTGATGAAATAGAGGACACCAGGTTGACCATCCTCCTGGATCTGGGATAATGTTACCCCTAATCCATAACCACTGCTGTCCATTTGAACAATAAATGGTTTGTTAAAATCAGGGAAGGCTAAGATGGTTTGCTCTAAGAACCCTGTTTTAATCTTTGCAAATGCCTCATCTTGTTCACTAGTCCAGTTTCACCTTTCATTCTTTCTAATAAGTTTTAGTAATGGTTCCATATGGTCAGAGAACTTTCGATAAAAACAATTGTAGAAATTGCACAGTCCCAAGAATGACCTAATTTGTTTTCTACTCATGGGTTTTGGGAAGTTCTGTATGGCACTGATATTATCAGGATGAGGTCTTATCCCATTGCATCCAATGATATGTCCTAAGAAAACCACTTCGTTACATACCAACATGCTTTTCTTGAAATTGATTTTAATTCCCTTCACACAGCACTCTTTAAAAAATAATCTTCGATGTTGAAGGTGTTCTTCAATAGTGGTAGATACAATAATTACATCACCCACATAAATTGTAATGATCTGTTTACCTCAGGGGATAAGGTTTTATCCAAGCATCATATAAGGCCAGCACCATTATTGATCAATCCAAAGGGCATCCTATTAAACTGATAGGTGAAACCCTCATATCGGAAGGCAGTATATTGGCGATCATCAGGATAGAGTTCGATTTGCCACTAACTGGAGGTTAAGTCAAAGGTAGAGAATACCTTCTTATTTCCAAACTTCACGAACAATTCATGGATGGGTGGTGGGTTGTTCCTATCAGGAACCATAATTTTGTTCAGTTGACGAGCATCCAAACAAAATCTCATCGACCCATCTTTCTTCTTCACTGTAACAATTGGATTACAATAAGGTGAAGAACATTTGGAAATAATTCCTCAATTTAGCATCTTATTGATTTGTTTTGTTATCTCTTCACGATATTGGTATGGTACAGGATTCGATTTGGATTGAAAGGGTTGGTCATGTATTAAGATTTATTTTCTGCTGGAAACTCTTTATTATCCCTGGTATTTCTGAAAAAATAGGGCCAGATTCATTAATTACAGATTGTAATTTAATTTTGTCATCGCCTCCAAGTAAATTAGATTCTGTGATTTTACTTTCAATTAGTGCTTGTGGAATTACAGATATCGTACATTCAACCTCAAAAAGACCATATCTTGGACGCAATGTCATTTCCAAAACCTCATCATTAATCCAAACTATCTTATCTGAGAAATCAAGGATAGAATGGTTCATGTGGAGGAAATCTGCCCCTAAGATAGCCTCATGTATTAAGCCATCTAATATAAGAAAGACATGATAGAGGGTTGTTTGGCCAATTTTAATTTGTATCCAAATTTGTTTTTGTAATAATTTGGCTTTTTTATTTTTTGCCAAGGTGACTTGTGTGGATTTTAGTGGTAAGATTTTGATGTTAGGGTTATTTGTCAGAACTTTATGATAGAATGCGACACCACTGATATTTGACTAACAGAATCTAATAATGCTTTAACCGGTATGTCCTCAAACAACACCTCTATCATGGGGCAACTTTGCAAAGCAAAATCAGGTGCTCTGTCCTCCCATGAATGCATCAAATTAGTGATTTCCCAGCTTTCTATTCTATTTATGTCCCTCATTGTTTTTTCGGCTTCTTGAGGTGAGGAACATGACCCCAAGTACCTTTTCAGTTTGGTTTCTGTTGTATTTTCAGCGCATGATTACTAGTTGTAGGTTGACATTTTTCTGGGCTATTGAGAGGATTCATCTTGTTTTTATTATTTGATGTTTGATTACTCTTATTTTAGTATGTATGAGAAGGGATTAGCTGTAATGACTTCCCTTTCCAATGATTTATGTCATTATTATTCTTTCTTTTTTTATAATAAGTAGTATTTACTGTGAGTTCTTCTTTTCTCTTTTCAATAGTTCTTGATGATATGTTAGTATTATTTAAATCAATACTGTTAAGTAATTCTGTTACTTTTTCTATACTATTGGTATTTGTGCATAACAATGTTTGCTCAATTTTCCAGGGTAAGTTTCTTTTGACAATACGAACAATATCACCTTCTGTTAAATGATAAGTACTTAATGTTCTAAGTTTGGTAACTTGACATCAGAAGAATTTAGTTAATGTTTCCCCTGGAGAAGGCCTATATTTCTCTTGAAATAGTTGATAAAGTAATGTATCTTGTTTATCCCTACTCCAAAAATTTTTAATTAACATAATTTGGTAATCATTAAATGTGGATGGAGTTTTGAATAATGACTCCCACCATAGGAGTGCATCCCCCTGTAAATGACTATAAGCAGTAATCAGTTTTTCTCCCTCAGTCAAAATCGTATTTACTGAAAAATATAAATTGAGACTCTTAAGGTGTTCTATGGGTGCTTCACTTGGTAATCCCTTAAAAACTTGAGTCACACAAATTGATTAATGGTATTCATTTGTGTTGTATGACTATATCGTTTATTTGCACTGTAGAATCGATATGTGGTGTTAGCATAGGTAAATCTAAATTACTTTGATTTGTGTTAGGGTTAACTTCATCAAAATTATCAAAAATAAAATATTCTTCATTTTCTTGCATCATCTGATGCGGAAAGATAGATTCCAATAGGGATTTTCTTGCATCATTAAGATCTCGGGTAAATGTATCTGACTTATTTTTTACATTCTCTTATCTTTATCATCTTGTATATTTGGGCTATGTTCACTTAATTGCCTATCTATATTTTGTGAATTTTTATCTAATTGAGATTCAACATGGATAAAATTTTGGGTAGAGGTTTTATTCATGTGATGTGTTTGATTCTGTGTTCCACTTGTGTCCTTTATAATTATTTCTAAAGCTTTTTTAGTTATAATTATATCTGCTTCATTTAAAGCCACTTTATCTCTTAGCTGTCTTAAATCTCGTTTTATGGTTTCACTAAATTCCATCCTTGTTACTATTTTACCACTCTGTCTTGTATTAAACTGATTTACTTTCACATAAATATCTTGAATTTTTTTTTTAATCTTTTCATGGTAATTTTCTTGGTTTGTTTGGATTTCATTTTTAAATGTTTCCTGGCTCTGGTGTATCTCTTGATATTTGATTTCTAATTGACTAGTTACACTACAACTAAATTCTTTAAAACATTGTTGACATTGGAAGTTTTCTTCATTCATCTTTTTTCTCATTTCATTTACTGTTTGTTTCATTTCAACATTATCTTTTTGAACATTATTTAAATCTAATGATAATTGTTTCATTTCTTCACACAATTTATTTTCAACATCTTTGATTTCTACTTGCATCTTTTCCTTAACATTATCAATATCTTTCTTTAACTCTTTTTTTATAGAAATTATGTCTTCTTTTAATTTCCCTTCCATATTATCCATATCAGCTTTGGTTACCATATTATCATTCATTCTAGCCATTTCTCCCTTCATATCAGCATTCATTTTATTTATATCAGCATTCATATTATTCATATCAGCTTTTATATTATTTATATCAGCTTTGGTTGCCATATTATTCATATCAGCTTTTATATTATTTATATCAGCTTTCATTTCCATCATCATTCGGACCAATTGAGCCATATAATTATCACTTCCTTGAGGTTGTACTATTATAGTCTAGGTTACTTTTTGTGTTTGGGTAATATTTGATCTGTCATGTGAACTTGTGAAGGATGTTCTAACTCTACAGACCAGACCCCTCAGACATTAGGACTTGTAAAGACCCTTGTTCATCACTAATTGAAGTAATTTGTATTCCACTATCTTTATTACTTAAAGATTCTTCGAAACTTTTTACTTCCATTATTATTAGCTTTTTCCCACTTCTAGTTATCATTAACAAAAAATTTCTACTGTTATATATATAAATATGTTACTTTGTTTTCAAAGTAATAATTTAATATATGCCATAAGATTTCATGCTGTGCTTATGCCCTTACATGTAATTCCATTTTTCCTACTTTTATAAGATGTTATTATAATATATATTAATGCCCAAACTATAATCGTATTTATTTATTTATTTTAAAGCGACTGATTTATCTGTTTGCTACGGTTTATTTTATTTCAAGGTCTCTATTATTTATTATTCAGTGTTTTTACCAATTCACAACATACTCATATATATATATTTAAACTATGGATTTAACTAATGGAAATTACTGTTTCATGCCTTAAGTATGGGCGCCATGTATAATGGGATGATCCTTTTCAGGACTCAAGGAAGTCACATCTAACTATAGTCAGACTTTGAGTCTTCTTATAGAATGCCATAGATGATGTGGTTTAAAATATAATCCAATCCACTCCTCTATTAATAACCTCGTTACTCTCGGAATTCGAGCTCAGAGTAGAAATTGCAATCGACTCTCTTCAGGCATTTCCACAAATATCCCATAGTAATAATAAATTTAATATAAGCTATATATAACTTCTTTATAAATATTAAATCACTAAGTTGATTTAACATATATATGCATGAGTATGTATATTTATAATTATTGGTTTTATAAAATGACTAAATAAAATAAACAAACGAGACCTGTTTAATTTTAAAATCAAGTTTAACACATTTTAATCCGTAATAAAAACAAAAATATTATCACATAAAAATATTAAAATTTAGAATTATAATCTGTGCTTATATATATATATATACACACTAATAAATTATTTAATATTCAAAAAAAAAATGTAATCATTTACATATATATAATTTAAAATCATGTGTATAATAAATAATACAAATGATACATTATAAATCTACGTATTGTCATTAAAATGATTCAGTGTGTGTTATATGCCTATATAAGATAACATCCATTCACACTAGATTAATAATAGAATGTATTCTGATATTAGTTATGTATGTTTAAAAAGAAATTATGTTAATTGTCATGTAAGATTCAATTTGGAATATAATAAAACTTACTTCCAAATTGAAATAATTTTAAACTTTTACCTTAGTCAGCCATCATTTTCATCAGAGTATATATCAAATTATCAACATCTAAATTTTATTAAATAAAAAAATAAAAAAAATGTTCATCTTATCAGTTCTCCACTTTAATATACGAAGTAATTTTTCCAAGCAAATATAATTATCCACAAAGGAATTAAAGTTTAAGGGTTATTAAAATACACAATGAAGTAATCCAAGACGAGAAAGAATAACGGTTCTATATCCTTCCTTAGACGAAATAAAATGACAATGAATGTTGAAACATAAAGTTCATTGCTCGTCCTTCGAAGAGGCAATCCAGATATTCATTCTTTAAATATTTGCATAGTAAAATATTTAACATCTTCAATATAATACTCCATTATTAAGGCAGCTTTTTAAATGAGAATTACCACGATTATATTTTAGGCATTGATTAAGTAGGAATAAATTTACATGTTCAGGTTTAAAACATCAGCAGAAATCCCTGGCATAAATTATCTAGCCAAAGAACATCTTTATAAATGTTTGTCTTCTTAAATATATATTTTGAAAGCTCATTTTGAAGACGTTGATAACTTTTATAACCTTGTTAATTTCACTGATTATTTTTCTATAGTTCTTTATAATATTAAAAGGCAGGGTATGAGCACAGACTTTCACGTGAACCACCACTCTCCACACTATCTCATAATACTGATACACCTGAACACACAAATGTCGAAAAGATAAATAATCACCAATATACGTATTTCATGCTAATCCAGCAATCATCAGTTGGTCCAGATTACCATCTCCACACATATATGCTACAAGTGCTCAGATATATATTAAGATAGCAAATCTTCCTACTTTAATGGACAGGCTTCAATGTACTCCACACTCCAACTCTTCAACTGTCCATCCAATTGAAAATCCGATGATGGAACGCTCAAAGGCCACCCTTAGGCCGAGATTGTTGTCACACCCATGTTGACCTAAAGGTCAATCTGACCCCTCATGTATAGGACATAATCCATTAAATACATAAACAAGGGATAGGCAGACATCTCTAATGTGTAATAGATGAAATACACAGGCTTATATATACCTGTGTCTATATATGTAATAGACAGGGTATGAGCACAGACTTTCACATGACCCACCACTCTCCACACTATCTCATAATACTGATACACCTGAACACACATATGTCGAAAAGATAAATAATCACCAATATACGTATTTCATGCTAAACCAGCAATCATCAGTTGGTCCAGATTACCATCTCCACACATATATGCTACAAGTGCTCAGATATATATTAAGATAGCAAATCCTCCTACTTTAATGGACAGGCTTCAATGTACTCCACACTCCAACTCTTCAACTGTCCATCCAATTGAAAATCTGATGATGGAACGCTCAAAGGCCACCCTTAGGCCGAGATTGTTGTCACACCCATGTTGACCTAAAGGTCAATCTGACCCCTCATGTATAGGACATAATCCATTAAATACATAAACAAGGGATAGGCAGACATCTCTAATATGTAATAGATGAAATACACAGGCTTATATATACCTGTGTCTATATATGTAATAGACAGGGTATGAGCACAGACTTTCACATGACCCACCACTCTCCACACTATCTCATAATACTGATACATTGAAGCCTGTCCATTAAAGTAGGAGGATTTGCTATCTTAATATATATCTGAGCACTTGTAGCATATATGTGTGGAGATGGTAATCTGGACCAACTGATGATTGCTGGATTAGCATGAAATACGTATATTGGTGATTATTTATCTTTTCGACATATGTGTGTTCAGGTGTATCAGTATTATGAGATAGTGTGGAGAGTGGTGGGTCATGTGAAAGTCTGTGCTCATACCCTGTCTATTACATATATAGACACAGGTATATATAAGCCTGTGTATTTCATCTATTACATATTAGAGATGTCTGCCTATCCCTTGTTTATGTATTTAATGGATTATGTCCTATACATGAGGGGTCAGATTGACCTTTAGGTCAACATGGGTGTGACAACAATCTCGGCCTAAGGGTGGCCTTTGAGCGTTCCATCATCAGATTTTCAATTGGATGGACAGTTGAAGAGTTGGAGTGTGGAGTACATTGAAGCCTGTCCATTAAAGTAGGAGGATTTGCTATCTTAATATATATCTGAGCACTTGTAGCATATATGTGTGGAGATGGTAATCTGGACCAACTGATGATTGCTGGTTTAGCATGAAATACGTATATTGGTGATTATTTATCTTTTCGACATATGTGTGTTCAGGTGTATCAGTATTATGAGATAGTGTGGAGAGTGGTGGGTCATGTGAAAGTCTGTGCTCATACCCTGTCTATTACATATATAGACACAGGTATATATAAGCCTGTGTATTTCATCTATTACATATTAGAGATGTCTGCCTATCCCTTGTTTATGTATTTAATGGATTATGTCCTATACATGAGGGGTCAGATTGACCTTTAGGTCAACATGGGTGTGACAACAATCTCGGCCTAAGGGTGGCCTTTGAGCGTTCCATCATCGGATTTTCAATTGGATGGACAGTTGAAGAGTTGGAGTGTGGAGTACATTGAAGCCTGTCCATTAAAGTAGGAGGATTTGCTATCTTAATATATATCTGAGCACTTGTAGCATATATGTGTGGAGATGGTAATCTGGACCAACTGATGATTGCTGGATTAGCATGAAATACGTATATTGGTGATTATTTATCTTTTCGACATATGTGTGTTCAGGTGTATCAGTATTATGAGATAGTGTGGAGAGTGGTGGGTCATGTGAAAGTCTGTGCTCATACCCTGTCTATTACATATATAGACACAGGTATATATAAGACTGTGTATTTCATCTATTAAATATTAAAAGGCAGTAAATTAATTACTTGAAGCAGGTTTTAAAATATTGAATCTTCTTTTTTTTTTCTTAAATGTGTTCTAAATTCGAACACATTTAAATTTACAGAAGTAGTTCTTGCCTTGATAACTAAATAGAAGATTATTGTTATAACAATATTAGTTCGTTTTTATACTGGATTAATTTCAGCAAGGATATCACATAATCATGCTCATGCTTTATTGTTTAAAATATACAATTTGTAATGAACCCCAAACGTTTATTTCCTTTGTTTCAACTGATAAAAATGCAATGTTGACTTAAGGCTTTGTTAAATGTCAAGTTTTGGTTAATAAAAAATACTATTAGTTGGAAACATTTATTTATGTGTGTGTATAAACAAATTAGAATTATTCATTTTTAGAATTATTCTTTTAATACTAACTAGTTTTTGTAAATAGCTGATACATGAAAAGCTTAAGATAGGTGTAAGTTATTTATATCTGTTGATTCGATATAGGCACAGTTAAATTCACAAAGAAACACAAATTGTTTTAGGTGAGGCTCATATGGTACTCTCACAATATATATAAAATAGACATAAAGAGCATGCATTTAAACTATTAAAAACAATATATATATATTAAAACAAAAAAAAACATGCTTTAATTAAGTTTTTGTTACGGTTATTGCTTTAGGGAAAAAATTAATCAAATAATAAATTAACTACCTATATTCAGATGTAAATCTCATTCTGGAGAGAATATGTAACGAATTATATTTTAATATTAAGCAATATTTAATTAAATTCAGTGTTTAAAGCGTTTTAAAAATAAAAGATAACTTGATTTTACTTAATAAAATAAGTTCTACATAAGCATTCACAATTTGAATGTGTATGTTTATTTTGCAATAAATTATGCTCCTTTTTTTTTTTTTTTTTACATTTAAGAGCCTTACTTTCTGCCTGAAATTATATTCAGTGTTTAGACAATTGATAACATGATTATAACTTATTTATTTTTAATGTGTCATTATTTTCATTATCTTAATATAATTTGCAATTATATTTTTAATTTAAAAAGTGAACTCTGATTTTAGAATTGCATATAAAGAAATGCTTGTATTACTTTTTTACAAATTGAAAACGACAAAATTATAAATAAGAAAATTAGTAATTAATTAATAGAATTTAATTACAACGATTTCCAAGCAAAAATAAATCGGCAAGTTAGAATTAGAGATAACAAACCAAGAATAATCATACATATATACTTAATACTGCCAAACACTTAGTGAAAATACTATCAAAATAATTTACAATTAGCTTCAGCACTTCTGGCAACACCAATAGATTCATTAACAACTCAAAAGATAAATTAGATCCTAAGGCAATGCTGCAAGTTGTATTTCAAATCCAATGCCCTCAGGCTGGGTGCAGGGCCTCGTATTATGGAGAAATAGAGCATCACAACATGCACATGTATAAAAGGGCACTGAACAATAAAGATACCACATCAGCATTCTTTGAGCATGAAAAGAATACTGGACACAGATTCGAACCCACCAACCCACAGTAGTATATATAGAGAGAAATGACCATAGGCATAAAATAAAGGAAGCCTACTTCATAAATAATGACACTCATTCAATAAACAGAAAAGATACCTGTTTCACCATTTCAAAAAGATGGACAAATTAATCTAAACAAAATAAAATGCCAAGATCCATGACACAAATACCAGTTAACTAATTTGCATAAATTAGAATACACATTCTTATTACTATTGTTGGCACTCACCTATGAATATGAAGTCAAGGAATTTCTAAAGCGCTTAGCGCAGATAACCATGTAATTTTTAGAAAATTAAACTTCTGTAACAAGCGTGTTAATGCAGAATTATTGATAATTATTTAACAAATCTGTCATACTTGCATTGTTCAATTATGTATTATAACATAAAGTAATAATGGAATTTTTGAAGATGTATCTCAGTAAGTTAGTTTGGTTTTATAAATTGTTTATTTATTTGTTAAATAATTTTTACATCTAGGGTATATAGCATTTTATATGGCATCACTTTTTAGAAATTTTAAATGCTTACAATTTTTTTTTGCACTTGAAAAATGTCTATAAAATACTGCTTGATTAACAATGTACCGTCTACAAATAGATGGTCCAAATATATTGGCATTTAAGATATTTAAAAGTAAATTTAAAGTTCATATTAAACGATGAAATTTTGGTTTTTTTTTTTAGTTAGTGTAATTTATTTTTGGTTTTTTTTTTTTAAAAAAAACGTACTATGAGAGTTGATTTTTTTTGGTTCAAATTATTTATCAGTAGTTTAATAAAAGTTGAAATTGGAATGAATAAAAGAAAGGCATGCAAGTTATTAATCCAGATAAACAAAACGAATTCCAACAGTACAAAGATTATGATCATGAACACCTTTAGGATATTGATTAAAGACTGCAGAAATAATTTACTAAAAAAAAAAAAAACTTAGTACCAGAAAAAGAAAATTAATGGATAAGATTATAAACCTAAGCATCATGATAATAATAACATGTGCAGAAGTTTCAAAACTGGATCGAGGTATAAAAAGAAGAAGACAACTTTGATCTAGGTCTTTTCTCTTGTTTTCTGATTATGTGTTTTTAGAGTTGAAGGTTTCTGTGAGAGGGACCTGTTGCAGTGAAAGGCATCTGCACAGGAACACTACTCACTTGCTGAATGGAATCATCACACAAGAATGGAAATGAAGCCTTGTGAACATCGTCTTTTGCAACAAAGAGGTCATCACAACATAACTTCTTGCTCCAGCTGTGAAATGGACTAGACATGTGAAGATGCTGGCAGGAGAGATCAATTAAATGTCAAGGAACACAGGATCCCAAAGAAAGTCAAGTATATTATAAGAACTGTAACAAGCTCACCAGTAAGTTAAGATTATTTATATTGGCCAATTAACATTAACCACGAATGATCATACTGATAGTAACTAATTTTCAATATTTAAAGGAACTAGCTAGAAGAATTTAAATGGAACAAGAACTTTCATTTGATTAATAATATTTGGATTAGTGTATGTTTTTCTTTTCCAATTTTTTCTTTACTAATTCTTGCATAAAGATTTTAGATAGATTTTAATAAAATATTTAGTATTAATTTAGCACTCTCTTTGTACATTTTTAATTTGAATATTAGATGTTGTGAATATTAGCTAATTAATATTTAATTAAAGAAATTACCTTTGCCATTCTATTTAATAGTTATTGACTAAGCTCCGGGAATAATATTCTCTTAAAAAATAAATAAAGTTACAGGAAATCATAACCACGATCTTTTAGTTACTTGCATTAAAATTATGGGATACGAAGAAGTTATGAGTCTATTGACTATGGTGCCCTCTTATAAATTAAAACTAACTTCGTCAGCAATTCCAGTTATAATAATTAATAGGCCAGTTAATCAGGAAATATAGCTATGTTTTTGGAAATAGAAACAGGGTATTTATTTCTCCATAGCTTGATTAACTTTCACTTTATAGTGTGTAAAAGAAGGCCTACCAGAAACAACAAAAACGTGAAACGTTACAACACTAATGTTATGAACATGTTCATGTATTTGTGGATGTATATATGCACATAGTTTTAATACAATTTTGTCCATGCTATAATAGAAAAATAAAAAGTTCATTGATCATTTAAAAATAAAGATTGCATTAAAATTGTGAAATTTACTAAAACTTTCTTTAGATGAAATGAATTTTTAATTGCTAAGAGAATTTTATTCCAAAATATGATTTTTAATGTTCATTTTGAGATAAAATAAATTTTCTATTTAAAAAAACAAACAAACAAACAAACAATTGTAATGAAATTAATTATAATAATGCTAATAGTATTTTAATAATATTATTTACATTCTCTCCATTGACTTTTTTTTATAATTGTTTTAGAATAAATAAGAATGTGTGTGTATTTGAACATTTTAAGTAATTTTTATTCTAAAAATAGAATTTAAAAACAATATTACCTACTTATTGATTGTAGATGACATTATTTTATTAATTTTATGGTGATGAAAATAAAGAATGTGCATTCTTATATGTAAATATTAAATATGCATAGATCATTGTCTTTCTAAGGATTTTAATGAGTATATAAATAATTTTACAACTTTTTAAATATGTAACACTAAGAATAGAAAATCTATTTATGGTACAAACAAACCTTAATATGTTAGTAAAATAATTCACTAGCTAGATCCCCCAAAAATAATTTAAATGAATATCAATTATTCACTTTTTGTTATGTTAATAAAAAAATATATTTTGTCAGATAAAAGATGATCATTTTTATCCGATCTTTTCTTTATTATATAACAATAAATCAAGCATTGATACTTGAAAATACCGAATCTTTTGGTTAGTGGTGATCTAGCCAACATATAGTTTCAGTTATTAAAATAGATAAAAATTCTGATGATTTTAATGTGCATGTAAATAATTTTACATTTTATCAATGATCTAAATTATTGTTTGAAATTATAAGCTGGCTTGATTAATATAAAAACAAAAATTACTACTAATAAAAAGTTCCAGCCTATTTAAATATCTATCCTTGATTTATTACTTTATCATAAATCAATTCCAGATAAAAGGGATCATTTTTTATCTGATAAAATATATTTGCATTGTTTAACAAAAAATATGCATTATTTGCATGTTTATTTAAATGATTTTTGGGTGATTTAGCTTGTGAATTATCTTAGTAACTTATTTGGATTTAATTTTTACTTTATATATTTGCTAATCCAAAAAAATAGTGCTCATTAAAATCATTAGAATTTCATCCAAATCCATATTTGAAGTTCTCATCTGGCTTGTTTAATATAAAAATAAAAATCACTACTAATAAAAAGTTGTAACTGTTTTAAATATCAATGCTTGATTTACTACTATATAACAAATAGAAAAGATAAAAGCTATCTTTTATCTTCCTATATTAAAAGGTAAGCATTATTTACAAGTTCTTTTAAATGATTCTTTGGAAATTTAGCTTGTGAATTATCTTAGTATCATATTCAGATTTGTATATTCCATGATTAGATTTATAGTTTAATGTATATGAAATGTAAATTGAAGTAACAATTTATTTGGAAGTTATGTATAAACAACACTCATACATCAATAAATTCAAAGAATAGATTGAATCACATATTCCTGTGCTTTTAATGATTTTAAGCATTCATTTATTAATGATGGGAAATGGAGTGTGAAACTTATATATTAGTCTGATTTGAATACAGCATAAATTGCTATGAAATTGCAATTAAATATTAAGATTCTCATAATAATAATGAACAACCCGTTTGTTTAGTGAATGTAAATATTAAATATATATAGCTTAATGTATATGAAATTTAGAATACTATTTCCAGAAGCTATGTATAAACAGCAATCATATATCAATAAATGGAAAGAATAGAATGGACCATTTGTTCCTTAAGCTTTTGATTTATTGATGTTGTTGGAAAATGGAAAGTAAAATTTGTATATTAGTCGTTTTAAGTACTTCTGTTTAAATTTCATGTATATTAAATCATGAAACCATGTGTATTTAATATTTTATTCAATTGTAATTTTGAAATAATTTATTCTGCATTTAAATCGGGTTAATAATTACATTTTACTCTCTATTTTCCAACAATATCAATAAATGAATGTGTAAAATAAAGAATAGATGGTCCAGTGTATTCTTTGTATTAATTAACTTATTTGGGTTTGTTTATATATAGGTTTTGTACATGTTATTTCTCTTTAAATTTCACATGCATCAAGCTATACATATTTGCTTATTTAATATTTACATGCATTAAATTGACTTTTCTTTAATATTATAAGGTTTTTAAAAAATGAGACAATGCCTTCATTTTTTAAACATTCAATTGTAATTTAAGAATAATTTATGTCATATTTAAATCGGACTAATATGCAAATTTCACTTTCTATTTTCCAACAGGGTTAATAAATGATTGTTTAAAACCACAAATGCAAGTAATAGTTGGACCATTATATTCTTTGCACTTATTGATGTATGAGTGCTGATTATATGTTGCCTCAGGACATGTTGTTACTTCCATTTACATTTTATATGTATGTGAGTGACTTAAGCTTTTTCCTCTTATCGTTGGTCTATAAATTTAAGTAATTGTTTATAAATTCTGTTTATAAATATTATGTTACACCATTTATTATATCGTTTCTATCAGTTTAAGCTGTTATCCATATTGAAAATTTTGGAATGAAATGATATAGAAAAGATAAATAATTTTGTTCAAGTATTTTGTCAGTTAAACCACTAAACATCACATGATCACCATCTCTTATACTCTGGTTGGCACAGGGTGGCACTACTGTATGGAGAAAGTATTGCCTTGTTTTATATTGTCAGTTCATAATCTTATAGTGTTTCAATTGAATAATGTAATTTTATTATTTTCAAAGAATAACTTAGTGTTGAATATCTGTTTTTTTTTTTAAACAAAATTTACAGATGTTTTTTTTAAACTTATGGAAAATATTATGGAGGAAGCTATATTTATTTTATATAAATATTTAAAAGACGAAACACATTGTGTACATTATACAAGAACAATAAAGATTAAGAAACAACGTATGGGCACATTTAAGTAAATAAATAATAATGCTATCACATAAATTTATATATTATATATTTATATCAGTCTGTACACAATTAATTTGTAATATCTATAGTAATAATAATTTATATTTATATCAATATTTGTAATTAAAGGGAATTTGAACTCAATCAAATTTTTGAGATTTGCCATGTTCTCCTTCAAGCTTGTAGCAATTCACAAACTATTTCTTATTTTAATTTCTCAGATCAATCATTTTCACTATATATATATATATATATATATTTCACAAGAAACCTTCATTCACCAAATGAGTTAGAGATTTGAAACATCTGAACATCAACAAAGAAATGATTGGGAAACTTTTTATTTATTTATTTGTCTTAATTGCAAGGAATATGATTTTGGAGAGTGAATGTTTTGGCAATCAATAATATAAGCATAAGATATTTTAATAATTTTTCAGTCTTTGTATTTTCTAATAAATGGGAATAGTTGAACAACATAACATTCATTGGGACAGGACACATTACAACATTCACTGAAATAAGAAAACGATTTTATAAAAAATAATAAATTGACAAATATACCTGACACATATTTACAACCATTCATATCTTTCAGATTTCCCATGTAGTTCTTCATGTTAGTAACAGATATTAAACCATTATTTGATGTGAAACCTTTCATACCAATCTTTCTCATTACGTTGTATTTTATGAAACAATCCTCATTTATCAAAAATATTTCAGAATTCACCCAATAATGATAGTGAGAATTTTCCATTTATATCCTAATTTGGTCATTATCTCTTCAAAATGTATATTTCGTTATAGTGGAATAATTAATTTCACAGAACTATAATACTATAAACTACTATTTATATTATTGTAATTAATTTATTAACAAATTTATGTAATCACTTCTTCAGTCTTGTACAATTCATGAACCATCATTCAATGTAAAATCTTCCAGACCAATCTTTCTCACTATATGTATTTTGTAAGTTAACTCTCATTTATAAGATAAACAACAGACTTGAAACATCTAAACATTGAAATAGAAATGTTAATCAGATTTTTTTTTATACATCTTAATGTAACCTTTTTGATTTTATAACTTGAGCAGTAATTGTTCAAGATTTATTATAGCTTGAAAGAATGTGTAGCAAATCTGAAATATTTGATTGTTACAAATATTTATCTGGCACATTTGTCTAATTTTCTTACATATATATTGTAACTTTTGGCTTTTCTAGTGAAGCCAAATATTAAGTTATAATTGCTTAATTTTTTTTTTTTTTTTAAAAAAGAAAATTTTATAATTTAATGTTTCATTTAAACTAATTTTACATTGCTTGACTTAAGGATGGTATTCTTTTAAAAATGTAAAAGAATTGGTATTTTTAAAATGCTAAGAACTAAAGCTATTTTATTATAATTAATGACAGGTTAGAAATTAATATTATAGTTTTAAATATAAAGCTAAAATGTTATGGTTAAATATTGCTATTTAAAAGAACATTTTAATTAAGTATGTTTTTATGTTAAAATAGATTATACCAGTAATTATAGAATTTCCCTATGTATTTTTGATTACATTAAGAATTTTTTTTTAATTAAATACTTTGATAAAATTGTACAAAGGTGTTTTTGAAAGGGTTAAGGTGAACTGAAAAACACCATTAACTTTTTTTCAGTCAAGATAATGAAAAAATTTATATCACTAGTATGTTTTTTAAATTCTACCACTAGGTATAAAAAGATGGAAATTGTTATATTATAGTCCACATGATAGGTCTATTATTATGAAGTTATAACTGAAGGCACTTGATCTTGTATCCAGCTGCAGCTAATGTCACCACAGTGAAGTTTGAATTCACGTGGAGGCTAAGCTCAGATTTTTTGTGTTTCATAGCCATATGTATATATATATATATTAGATGGCATGTGTAAAGTCTACCAAACTATAGTGACTGAATGTCAATGATAATAGATTTATACCTTTTCTGAAGACATCAGTAAGCCAGTCTATTGATTTAGAATGGACCAGCTTACCAAGAAATTCCTGTAAATAGCCAACTTACTGAAAAAAAAAATATCATGCTATAGTTTATATATACACAATCTCATCTAATATGAAAGAAAGCACAAACCAAGTTATTATAGCTCTATATATTATATACTATGAATTCAGGAGATATACTTCAGAAACAGATATTAGTTGATGAGTAGAAAAATAATTTGTTGAAATATTATTTTAAATAATTAATTCTGCAGTTAAAAATCTCTAATTTGTAAATTTAAAAGTAAATAAGTTTTGGCTTAAATTATATATCACAAAATAAAAGATTGATTCATAAAAGATTTATTTTGAAATTAAAAAAAATAAACTTGTAATCCTTCTTATTGTAAATACCTTCATTTACAAAAGCCCAAATTTTAAAAGAACTTTCCAAATTGGATCTAGCAATTTTTGTAAAAAAAAAAAATTTTACTTACCATTAGAAATACTGTAATGGGTTACTTAAGAAATTTAATTTGTAAGGGAATAATTATAATATGCATGTATATGTACATTGGTTTTATGTATATTTTCAACATGGAATTAATTATGTCTTATGAAAATATAATAGGGTTTCATAAGTTTATTATTTTTTGACAAATGAAATATCCTAGGATATAAATGTCAGTGTGTACCCAATTTTCATGCATACACATGTTAAAATTAATCATCTCTGTATTATTAAAATGAATTGATTCCTTATGATACTTCTAATATGTTAAAGCACATCTGTTCATTTATACACATGCATGTCATGTAGATACATATATATTAAAATTACTCCTCACCCATATACATGTTAAAATTAATTATGTATTATAAAAATTAAATTTTATTATTGATTTATGACAATTCAAAGATGTTGATTTTAAATTATGTATAAGTGTGTTTTATGTAAACATATTGATATATATGTGTAAATCAGAATCTAATAGCATATTTTTTTGTATTCTAAACTAAATCAGAATGCTGAATTTATATTTATAGCATACTTAGCAGAACTTAACTTAATTTTATCATTATTTAAATGTATATTTCATAAAGTTATTGTAATGAATTTATTTAATTCTAAAATATTATAAATTATTATATATTGGTATTATCTCTTGTTTGTAGTCACAGTTATAGAGCTCTTGCTTACTGAGCTGGATTCATACATGTCATTCATTCAGACATCGTAAACAGTAATTTAAAGTGAATGGTCTATCCTCATGCTTTCACTTCCAGTACTTAAGATTTGCTCATATATAAGCATTTGGGTTGGATAGAATAAGTGGATTCATTTTATTCTTTCCTAAATACTATATCTTGTGTTGGGAGTCAAAGTATTCATTTATTATTAACACTCGTAAAAAGTGCATGCACAATAGCTTGACAGGCTGATCTTTAATGTATTACAATTTATAAACATGTGCTATATAAAAGAAATGCTTATAATGATAAAATGTATAGATTGGGGATTATGTTTAGTGTTATAGACATCCAGTTGATGATATTATTTCTCTAATGCTGGATGGCACAAAGGGACATCCTTTAAAGTCTGTGCACTACATTTTATTTAATTTATAATTAGAAATTAATTTATAGTTACCAGTACATTAATGGTACAAAGTAACCAGGGCTTTGATGATGATCAGCATGTTTCTGTATTCCAGAATTATTTATTTAATTGTTATATTCTGATGGATTAGCACTTAATTTTGTTCATCAAAATTATTGTGTTGTATTGCTGACCTATGTTGGGCAGTGTGACAAATAATTAGCCTGGTCTATAGTGGACCACTTTCAAAACCAGTCGCAAGGTTGACTGTTGATTTTATTTTTTTTGGTCATTTTTGATGATGATTGATTACTTTTCTTTGTAATTCTAGTGAATTTATATTTAGTCTTAGTTCTTTGCTGATGTCTCATGCTCATTCTTTTTTTTTTATGTCATATTATTTCATTGCTCATATTCATTATATTAATTGTATATTTAGATTGATTCATAACTGGGATAATGATGATATTTTCCATCACCTGTAAGTTAACCCAAATTTTCCATACTGTTACAACAGTATGATATAAATCATTGTTCCTTTATGTTTATTTTTGCTGTCTGTTTAAGATTTTTTTAATGATAACTGATGGATATGCATTCTTCATGTGAATTTGTTCTGTTTTGGACTTGGAGAAAGAAAAGTCATTGTCTTCTGAATAAAGCTCTTTTACTCTGTTCTATGGTGCTAGCATAAGTCTACCTTTTGTGTTTGTCATGACTGATTATATATACTCAATGCTAAGTATTTTTATATGCATGAGGGATTTTCTGTAAATAATAGATATAATTTTGCCATGAAGGAGTTTTGTCATGAAAACATGTAAAATGTCTTTTTTGTTTCTCTTATTCTACTGAAGAGGATATACTATTGATGTATATTTAGAATATTTGTAATAGCTCTTCATCATGTAACTATATAATGAATATTTCTTTGATATAATGATAGCAGACTTTCGGTAAATCTAGAGTAGTAGTATTTATGTTTGTAGTTTTCAAATTCTTCATGGTAAGTATTGTTATTAATCAGGAATAACAGTGATGAACCTGTAGCTATCCTTTGATTATTTCAGAAGAAATGTTGTTATGGAGAATGTTATATTATAAATAGACTTATTCTGGTTTGCAGGATATTATCATCATTTAATTTTTCTTTTACAACAAACAATACTATATCATTAGTTACATTTGTGAATAAATTTTCTACATCAGAGCTTAGGAAGATGCCAATTCTTTCTATTTTAAAGTTCTTAATTAACTCCACAAAATATTTAGAATTACTGACAAAATAATATATCTTACATATCAAAGATTTACTAACCTTAAGGAATCTTGATACATTTTGACATGGTGAATTTTTGTAACTAACAGGAAATCTTATGAGAAGATGGTACTTATGAATTCAATATAGTCTATTGATGTGTGGAATTTTGAGGTAGTAAGTTAAAAAAAATCAGTGATATACTTATGATACTTTCTGAATAGTTCTTATAGCTTTGTTTTTTTTTTTGTTTGTTTTTTTGTGAATTTCTGCTACCTTATTGTATTGGCCAGCTGCTGCTATGGGGAGCTCTCTTATTTGGTTGTCATAATTAATAATATCTATTATAAAATTAGATTGCCTATTTCAGCAGGGAGAATAATTATAGATTTGTCTAATTTGAAAATTTTAATAATTTTTGTGTCTATATAGGTAATTTTTGATTTGAATTGTTGATATCTTTCAAATGTTTTTTTTAGTTCTCCCTTATAAATTAGCTGCTTTATCTACTTATAATTTTTGACTCAGTTGCTGCATTACATGATGAGATAGGGGAAATGTAATTTTTTTTTTTTTCAGAATAAAAGTTTTAGCAAACTATTAGGTCATGCATATTAAACATGAGACCTGCTGTCAAGTGGCCTATGGCTTAACAAAATTTTAACCACTATGGTAATTTAACCTTTGCCAATTATCGATTTTTTAAAATTGAAATTATAAATATATGCATGATTTAAATAAATATAAACACATTTCAAAACATTAACATTTCCATTAAGTGTTATAGTATATATCAATCTATTATGCAAATTTTATGTGTATGTAGTAAATACAATGAACAAGAGCATGGCATAACCAGTGAGCTACATATTTTGAGAAAGTAGATATTATTTCATCCATCCAATGTTATTACTATTATTTTAACGAAACTATTATTATTTTTTGTTTCAGAATTATTAAATAATGTCAGAGTCCTGTTTGAGTATGAGTAAAAATAATTAATTGAAGAACATCACAATTTTCAAGAAAAGTGAAAGTTAAAAATATTTTTGTATTCACTGAAAAAGTAAAATTTTATGTTTTATATGTAGAAACTCTTTTGATATTTGCAAAGAATATGCCATTAAAAGACACGGCATTATAATTCATAAAGAAATATATTACATATATTTTAGGAAACTTTGTGAAGATAAATTGTTAGAATTAATGTTGTCACTTCAAAAACTACAAAATATATTTGCCAAACTTATTGCAGATAATATAGCTACTGTGAAAACTAGTTATGTGATATAACGTTTAATTGCAAGCAATCGAAAACTATTCACTGGTAGGAAATTTATTTATGAATATATTATTAAAGCAGTGGAAATGTTGTGGGCAGAAAAATTAAAGAAATTCAAAAACATAAATTTGACTCAAAATACCATTGTCATCACAATTAATAATATAGCCAAGAATTTAAGGAATCAACTGAAATAAAGAATTATAACATTTGAGACCTATTCTATTTCAAATAATTTTATTTGTGAATATGGTGAAATTTTAAAATGAAGAGGTTCTAGAAATTTCAATGCATATTATAATCATTATAGGTGATATTTTAATATGATTATTTTTAATATAAGGTAGAAAAATTACAATTATATGTCAATATTTAATAGTTTAGAAAAAAAGGAAGCGTTAAAATAAAAAAAAACAGTACTAATATTGGGAATTAGGTAAAAAATTATTAATTATAACATCTTACTTTTATTCTTTCTTTTGTGTTTGTTTTAGTTTTTATAATTCTTTTAAAAGTACTTTTGGTTAAAAGCACTTTTTAATTAAAAGTTTATAATGAATTGAAACAAATTCAAATATTCGTCATATTTACTCCTCTACTTGAGTAATGGGTCTTGAAAATCATATTTAAAATTAATATGATTTAAATAAAGTAAAATAATAAGTCATTAGGCTTGAAATAATTCGTAAAAAATTTTATATTCTTGGGAATCCCGTTACAGTACTTATGGAAATTATCAAAGAATTCAATTCCGCATTAAAAAATCAAGTTTCTCTTCCAACTGATAGTTGTACTGCCATGACTGGTATTATTAAAAGAGTTATTACACAGTTAAAAAAATATAGAGAATAAGATATTTCTTTTCAGCATGTTCATTTTATTATTTATTAAAACACATTATGGTCCAAAGTTTTAAACATTGAACATATCATAAAAAGGGCACTAAAATTGTAAATTATATTTATATACATGGTCTTAATCACCACTAATTTAGTAGACTGTTAGAAGACATAAAAGTGAATACACTGATCTAACTTATTATTCTGAAATTTGGTGGCTTTTTACTTATAAAGTTTTAAATCGATTCTTCCAAATGCTGAAATTATTATTTTTTTAGAACTGAAAATGTATGAATGTCAATATTAAAAGATGGTGAATGGATAAAAGACCTGGATTTTTCATCAACATTACTATCACCTTGGTCAATTTCATCCTAAACTACAAGGCAAAGACCATGTGGCTATTACATTATTTGGTAATATCAATATTTTCAAAGAGAAATTATTATTCTGGTAAAAAGAAATTCAAAAAGAAAATTTATCTCATTTTTAATGTAACCAATTATTATTACAAAAATTACCAGAATTGAAAATTTTAGATTATGCTAGTCAAATTAAATTATTAGAAAATTAATTTAAATGAAGATTTTTATACCTCAAGAAATGTGAAAATCAATTTCAGTTATTTATTGATATTGAAACTGCTGATGATGATTACAATTGGAATTAATCAAAATTTAGTGTGATTTTGTATTGAAACGAAAATATATTGAAATAAGACATCGTTATCCGGGAATTGAAAGCACCCGAAAATTGAAACCATTTTTAAAAAAAAAGAAAAGCACTCCGGTTGAGATTCCAAAAGAGAGAAAGTGCGTTTACACTATATCTATTTTCACATGAGCTATATTTAGTCTAGACTCTACTAAAATCATAAATATTTAATAAAATAATAAATTTGAATATCTCAGGGTTTTATAATAATAACAATCATCATCATCATCATTTTTGTACTCTTGCTCCTATTTTCTTTAATCATAAAACTCTTTACAACTATTGTTTTTTATTCCAAGTTTTAACTAAGGATAATCAATCTATGTTTTCTAAAGTGAAGACTAGCAAAATTAAATACGAGGATGAATAATAATTTGTCTCAGGGTTAATCTAATAAATGCATAGCTATTAAATGTTTTATGCATTCCAGAATACGATAGTGTAAAAGGGATTTTATGTACACTATCTTATCAAAAATAGTTTACGTTTCAGATAGCATTAATACTATAATGATGTATTCAATCCAATTAAGTTTTACATATAAATCTATATTTTAAGTATAACCTTTGAATGTAGTGAATGTGAAGTGAAATGACTTTTTTTTTAAATTTAAGAATGACAAAGAGAAATATTCAAATTAACAATTAATTCATTGCATAATAATAAACAAGAATAAATAACAATAATAAAAGAAATCATATAACGCATTTAATAAATATTACTGTTTTTTCTCTAAACAAATTTAAATTCGGGATATATCAAGTGTTTTGTCGTATTGCGTTGTGAAGACATTCACATTAAAAAGGAATAAGTTGTATTACTATTTCACAAAATAATCCTCAATTTAATATGAAAGGATAATAATTATTACAATCAAAAATATCATTGCCTTGTGAACATTCTTAATTGGTTTATTTGACCAACCAATCAATTTTTCACCAACCTCATTTACATACATTGGAGAAATTTTCACTCTTTTAAGGTAAGCAAGTATAAATCATTCTTTATCAGGCGTAGATGATAATTTACCATATTGGCTTATTTATTTTTGCCTCAAGATCCTTTACTGAATTCAATTACAGACATGAACAACAGGAGAGTACTACTTCGTCAACACAAAGTACAATTAAATCATTAGGCTGCTTTTTTATACATTAGATAACAGTGCAAAATTAATACTAACAAATATGAGTGATATATAAAATATTCCTTGCAGATTTTACTTATTTACATAAGGATAAATAACTCCATTTAACTTTGAGGTCAAAAATTAAAAACTCATAAGTATTATTAATAATTGCCCTAGATGTTTAATATAAGTTTGTTGAATAGTGCATTTGTACCAACCCGATCCTAAAATAAATTATATTTAATCCCTTTCAATCTTAACACTGGTCATAATATTAAATATCTGAGACAAGTCTTATTACATTAACAAACACCATAATATGAATTAATTAAGAAAGTAGAAAGCATATTAAAATAATCCATTTGGTTTATTGACAATTCATATCATCCATTCTGGAAACTACATAAAATATTAAATTTCTTTAGTAATCCAAGATAACCCATTTTTAAGGTTTCTCATAACTTAGTCTGTTTATTATGTCTAATATTTGTCTAAGGAATCAATAATTCTGAAGTAGGATTTCAATATTTCTCTGTAATGGATTATCCTTTGAATATTATTCACATATTCAGCATGGATAATCGTTAATCCAATTATTTTGACATTGAATATACATTCATTGTTTGTTGTAAGTAGCAATTTTTTTTATCATTTTATCCAAAGCATTTAGCTTCGGTGCTTCATTTATTTGAAATCTAAAATTAATCCATTCATTTTTGAACTTTAATCTGGTAGGTTAATAATTCTGATTGTATTACTGATAAAGCTATGTTTATTATTCATAGCAAAGAAACGATCTTCATTTTAAAATTGAAATTCATTTTTAAGCAACAAATTTATAATCAACATATTTATTTTTAAAAACTACTGAAGACAATATCAAATTCACATTCTCATAGTGAAGAAAATAATTATAATAGTTTCTGAAAATAGTTCAGCAAACTTGTTTTAAAATTAAGAAATATATTTTTCCCAAAATGTACCAGCTATTTATTATCTTTCAGTTGAAGAAAACTCTAGCGACTTGTTAGATATTGAGATAGCTATTCCACAAGTCAATATGTCCATTTTCTGGTAACAGTTAACTATAATAAATGAGATTTCTTGAAATAAAGAATTTATCAATTAAATCAATGATGATTTCTGGTGATTTTGTTGTAGTCCATCTGTCTTCCAGGATGATGAGAATAAGTCAGATGCCTAGCCAAGATATATGCTTAATTGTACCATAGGCATTGAAAATTTTTACAGACTGTCTGGGTTTTTTTAACTTCACTTTTTATACCAATTATCATATGATGTCTGGATGACATAATATTCTCCATCATGCATTGAGGTTTCTGCATTTTTCCAGGAAGGGTGTCATGGTTTCTACTACCAAAATGTTAGAGTTAAGATTTTTTTTACTTAAAGCAGTAAAAATCTATTTGTGATTTTTAAAAAAATAATTTTACAAATATTTTTATTAAAGAGTAATAAATTGTAATACATTAAAGATCAGCCTTTTCAAGCTATTGTGCATGTGATTTTACGAGTCTTAATAATAAATGAATACTTTCATTCCCAACACAAGATATAGTATTTATGAAAGAGTAATAATTAATTAATTGAGTGCACAGAGAGCATCTGTAAATAGTTTAAACAGACTTTAGCCTGTACTCAATGAGCTTTAAAATTTGCAATAATCAAGCCTATTTTGCCGATAGAGGGAACCTTCCAAACCATGACACAGTGGAGAAAACAACTACTTCACGCTTCCAAATCAAGATGTTTCAGATTCGCCTATATAAGTGGACATTTAGGTTAAAGATAAGATGGCCACTGTTATTTTTATAAAAGTTGCTATCTTGTGTTGTCATTTGGAAGTTCCCTCTATCTGCAAAATATGCTTGATTATTGTGAATTTTAAAGCACATTGAGTACAGGCTAAAGCTTGTTTAAACTATTTAAATATTTTTATTCAAAATAAATCATAATTGTAAAATGCTCAGATATCTAGTATAAACATTCTAAATTTACTTTTAATAAATAATTTATTATGTAAATATTTTTAGCGAACTAAATCAATCTTACTAAATAAAATCTAAATTTTATTACACTTAAATACAGAATATGGTAGCTTTTAAGCATACACATGCACACAAAATATAAAATGTAATGATTGTTTATTTTATACCTAAAAATATAATGTATTGATAATCCTATTTTATATTTATATTTTTGAATGATTAATTGTGTGTGTGTGTAGCACCTCTTTTGATATATACAATTGACAATTTTATTTCTTATTAAGAATAACAATGAATGCACATATTTTCTTCTTAAAAAATTTTGAAATCTACTTAAAAATCAGCTTGTAAAGCTAATAAAAATGTTTATAATACCACAATTCTTATAAATTTTGATATGAGAGCCTATTTCAGACATGATAATGATCATATTCTAAACACTGTAACCAATGATAATGATGACTCCATTTGTTTAACCATAAAAATTAAATTTATCAATGTCAGTTAAACTTTTATAGATTTCAAATTTAAAATAGCCAATTTACAGTGAAACTGTAATGTTACAATATGGATGTTTGTATTTCATATTTCTATAAATATTTATCAATTGTCTGTGATATAGAATTAAGAATATTTGTGCAAACAGCTATTTTCAATTTAAAAAAATAATAAAACTATAGAAATGTTAAGATTAGCAGATCAGCATGGGCAATCAATTTAAAAGTGACTGCAGCTCAACAAATTCAACTAAAAACATTGCCAGGTTTTTTTTTAATATAATTTTATTTAGTCTTAAACAACAAACTTGAAAAAAAAACTTGTGTACTTCATATGCACTTTTGTAATATGATTATATTTTATACATATGTTATTTTATATGTATAATTGTATTGTTAATAATAAAAAAATCTGTTTTCTCTTTAATTTTGAGTTATTTTGCAATATGGTTTGATCCATAATACTTCCTGTAGGCGTTACTCTTGAAAGAGTTTGACATGCATGTTATATATTTAGAATTAAAACTTTTAACTGATCTAGCTTCTAGATTATTTGGTGCAATATGAGATTTGATATAAGCATGTAGGTTTCTTTTTTTAACCATAAGCATGTAGGTTTCTTTTTTTAACCATTCTTTTATTTTTCCATATAATGTCGAATGTGATCTTTTTACCTACTGAAAAACTCTTTATGATCATGTCTATTCTTTGCAAGCATTCTCTATTACTAATGGAATATAAAGTGTGATATGTGAAACCCTTCAAATATTTATTTTTTCTTTTTAGATTCACTCATTCTGAAAAATGTTCTTCTTTCTTTGATAATAAATTGCCATTTTTACTTGTTTTTATTGTCTATTTCAGTTATATATTTGCATAGAAAAGTAAACTGATTTTTTATTTTGTCTAGTTTTAGACATAAATTTTTTTTATAATGTCTAAACCTTAATATAGTTTTGGATCCACATAATGATGGCATTTTTCTTATAGTTATTTATGGGATTATTTCCACCATCTAGTTTAATTGTTGTTTTTAGAAAATGTAAACTTAAATTTATTGATTTTCAAATACATTAAACTGTTAATAATAACACACGGGTTAGTATAAAACATAGTATTTTGGTGGGTTTTATTTTCTCTTTTCTTCAGGCTTTAACCCCCTTACCAATAATAGTTTTAATATAGAAATGTAATCAGAAGACTTGAGTTTTGTTAATATTGAATTTAAGTTGACACTAAACCAATTAGTCTCTTCTGTCAAAAGCATCAATAAATAATAAAAAAATTTACTTATCTACCAGATCCACATGATCTCTTCAATTTTTAAAATAATGGTTAATTACTTATTTTGAGTTGGATTAATTATTATTCTTTATGTTTTGCTTTCATGTTATCAGTTATATTTAAAATATTAATTTTGGTAGTATAAAATTGAATAATTTATGTAAGATAAAAAATATAATGCTTTGTGTATTTAAATCTTTGAAACTTAAGTATTGTTTTGATTATTATGATGCTATATTATTACTTATTGTAATATGTTTCTCAGTGATAATTTGACTACAAATTAATTAATATTTTATAAACTCATAAAGATATGAATGTTATGAAAAGTAATAATATTTATTTTGTTTTTATGACTCGTTTCTTATATTGATTCTTACATAGTTATTAATATATAGGGTATATGAGCACAGACTTTCACACGACCCACCACTCTCCACTCTATCTTATAACACTGATACACTTGAACACATATATATTGAAAAGATAAATAATTACCAATATACGCCTGTGTGTTTTAGTTATTAATTATAAAATTTGTGTAGCGAAATAAAAAATATATATTAATTAAATATTTGTTCATATGCAAATTGATTAGACTTGAAAAGTTTTAATTTTTTTATCACTTTTGTAAATTTATAGTTTTTTAAATATGTGTTATATATATATATTAGTTGTTTTTAATTTATAAATTTGTATTCTTGAAAAACATTACTAAAATCTTAATTAATGGTAAAAAAGACATCAATCATGTTGCTAAAGAAAATGATACATCTGGAGTTTTTAAATTTGAAAGTAAAATTTTTAGTAACAAAATTTTTGGGAAAAAGTGCATTAGGAAGTTTAATAGTCTTTTGCTTTTTAAACTCTAATTCTTCATGTTTTATCAATTTCTAACTATTATTATTAATAATATTTTTATTATTAGTGTAAAATATTAATTTTCATACATTGTCTATGTGTATTATTGTCAATGTAAAAAAAAAAAATGCCAAATTTTTGTTTGTTATAATATCAATTCTATTATTGCTATGTTAAATTGGCCCATTTTTATCACGAATTTAAATGTTATATTATTTTTATTAAATCAGCCTATCATAATGACTACATATCTTCTTCTAGAGGATCAAAATACCTTCTAGAAAGTTCATTGGGAATAAGTTATTATTTATATAAGTTTTAATTTTTGAATCAGTGTACTATGATAATTTATTATGAATCTTAAAAATCCACTTCATCAGCTGTATATAAAACTAAAAACAGATAAAATTATGCATAAAGCATATTGTTTGATTTCTTTAAAGTGTAAAAGATGTAACAAACATGTTTATTAAAGTATTGTATTGTATAATCAATAAATACACATGCAAGTAACATTCTGGTAAGAAAGACAGACTAAAGTAAACAATATTTTTTATACAAAAAATATCCTAAGTTATTTTTCATTTCAGTTTTGATCTTAGAGGCCTTGCATAACTAATAAATGTTTTTTATTCATATCTGGCATCTCTACATTTGTCAAATAACATCTATATTAGGAGTAGTAAATTATTTTATTATTTAATATCTGAACCTTTTATTGTAATCAAGAGCATTCACTGAACACCAAATGACACTAATATCAATTAAATCACCCAGTGAATTTCTGACAGTTTTTATCAATGAATAGTATTGAATTGCACATGTAAACATCCAATAGTCACCTTATTATCCAAGCTAATGACTGAAAGTTTCAAACATCCTAAGTTTTCAATTCAAGAGAACTTGTTTGTATAATTATATAGGTCTGTCACTAGATTAGCAATTTTATATTTTAGTTATAGACTCACTGTAACTTTTTTTAATCCTTTGGTAAAAAATATATATCAGATAAGTCTACTTGGCTTCTGAATCATATGATATTTGGTACTTTTACTTTCGATAATATAAAAATTAAATGTACTGTTAAATATGCATGTGTGATCCTATACTCATATATGATAAAAGCCAATAGTCAGAATTTAGTCCAGGATTATTATTGACATTATTATTTGTTGTTAATTGATTCATATGATTAACAAATATCTTTGAAACAAAATAATAAAATAGATTGTTGCTTTTAAAACTTATGTTGAAGATACATTGAGACAATAATATGATGTTTGTTTGGAAAGTATAGGGTTGCTACCAAAATGTTAAACAAATAATTATACAAGTAAGTTCTTTTGGATTTATAATCTCAAATTATTTTAAAATTTCAATAATTAATCTAAACAATATTAAAGAAATAAAACCAGTTTTTAGATATATCAATGCAGGCCATTGATCATTACACATAAAAGCCAGTAAGCAGAAAGTAATTTGGAAATTTGGTTGTCATTACTAGATTGATTACTCATATTTATAATAGATGATTGTGCAGTAAATATATAAAATTGATTATTATTCCTGAGGAGGTATGTAGGCTAATTTACTTTAATTATATGTGTAATTATTGAATAAAAAAAGCAAGAAAAGACAATTATTTCATGCAAGTAATTAACAAATATCTGGCTATAAATTATTTTGTAAGGGAAATTTTTTGAATAAAAGGTTATTTGTGATATTACATTTTATATGAATTTATATATCTTTTCATTTTCTAATATTTTGTATATCAATGAAAAAAAACTATGATATTAAAATTTTTTTTGAACATTAGGTTTTAGCATATTTTATTAGTACCTATATCATAATATTAGATTCAGTAAATTTATATAGCAGTAGTGCAACAATATTAACTAAAAAATTGTCCCTTTATTAGATAAGTGTTCATTCATTTAAAAAAAAAAAGGTTATTATAAATAACAATATTGATTTTCCTAACTTGGATGATCTTCTATTAATGAATTCTTGCACAATTCAAGGATGGACTAATAGAAAACTTTGTTTAGATAGAGAAATTGTTTTAATGAAATTAGGATGCAAATTACGTTTAAATACATTGGTATGTTATGAGTTACGTAGTATGCTCCAAAGTTATAATAATGTAAGCATTAAGCTTAATTTCTATCATAAACTTATTAATAAGAATTTTCAAATTAATTTCTGATATTAGATAGCTGTTAAATGCTAAAGTAGTCGTTTTGAATTTTCAAACTCTTATTTTTATCAGGCATAAATTTCTTTCTTAAGGAAAGTATTGTGGATATAAACAAATATTGACTGGTTTTCTGACAATAATTCACTTATTATAGTGACTTGTTTAAAAGAAAATATGTGGCTTTCTTTGCTTGTCTGTATAAGGATGTCAAATCGAATAGTTTAATCTAATAAGAATATATTTAATGAATTTACAGATTAAATTAGTGATTATGTTGTAGATAAAATGTAAAATATATAGACATTGCTCAATCTGAGGGGTTATTTAGTATAAAGAGGTTTTTTAGAAGCACAATAGTTACTGAATTAGATGTTAGTTGAGATATTTAGGCACTGTTATAACAATTACTTTAATTGGCAGAATTAGTCAAACTTATATAGATATTAAACAATCAAATCATAAAGAAATATATATTATTGTGACATTAATGACAAAATTAATGTTTTGATTCGTAATATATTTTTCTTTTTGACAAATATATATATTTTATTGATGACACTGTTATTTTGATTGCCATATTTGGTATTTGTTTTCATCTTAGAAATTTATGAGAGTCTTATTAATTATGGTTTGCAATAATTAATATCTTTTCCATTAATCAAATTATTCATATTTAATAACAATATTTTAATTTGTTGTTTGTAATGAGGTATTAACTAATTAAATTTGAATTTTTTGATAATTGCTATAATAATCATAATTTTTATAAAAAAATAAAATAATCTAATTATTTATTTCTCAAGAATTCATAAGAAATTTGAGTATTGGAAATGATAATGCTGTGTTGTGGTTTATGGATCTTGAGCTCCAGAATATACTATTCTACAAGTGCAATAAACCAAGCAGAACAATGCTTTTATATTGAGGATGAATAGATTCTATTACATATGTATTTATTTTATTTTATATTCAAAAACTTTTCCCAAAATATATAATCTTTTTCAATGTGCTCTCTTTGAACTAAAATTTCTCCAAACAGTATAAATTTGTTAAATATTATTACAATCTTAGATATAGAACTAATAGGAGTTGATCTTAAGCTATTTTAACATTTTAATTTTGTTTCATTAAATTATTAATCTTTAGAACTTTCCTATCTTTTGAAATTCTATCAGAAGTGTTGACAATAGGAAATCCTATTTTTTTACATCTGTTTGTTGTTGTTTTTTTTTAATTTTTGTTTTGTTTGTTTGTTTGTTTGTTTTATTAACCTGATTGTTTTTCAAGACTAAAACTATTGCTTAAATAATTAAAGTTTTCAAAAGATCTTTCTGGAGTTTTTCTCATTATTAGAATATCTAGTATTCAAGGATATATATATACATCAAATGTAAATATATAATATTAGGAATTATAGACATATTTTAAAATAACCCTTAGTATTTATTTGATATAGTTTTGTCATTATATATATATATATATATATATAATCACTAGATGGGGCTTACCAATAGCTCTAATCAAGCTTTATTTTATAAGTGTCAAAAGAGAAAGAATTCAAAATCTCTATCAGAAATCCCTATCTCCAGACCAATTGGTTTTGAGCTTGTGGCTCACCTCAGTGGAGCACTGGGGCTCTATAACTAGATCTAAAATACTAACTCAAAAGTCGACACTTATAACACATGTTTCTATCAATTTGAAAGCATGAATTTTTCAGACATGTAAATGTTTTCAAATCCAGCCTTACAAACCAGATAGCTATATGGGTCTGAATTCAGCTCAGTTTCTCCTTATAGTAATAGCCTCTGCAATATAGCATCACAAAATCCTTCAAAGGTACACTTATAATAATTAAAACAAGTCATAAAATAAAGCTTGATTAGAGCTATTGGTAAGCTCCATCTAGTGATCATAAAATGCAAGCTTAAAAGCAAGTTATAAAATTTATGTAATTATAGATAACTTAGAAATATTTTTGATTACGTAGATCATAAAATCTCTTTCTTGCCCGTTTAATTTAACTTAATAATGATTACAGTCAAAGTATAAAAGTACTTTGGTATAAGTTATATCTTATTACTACTTATTTGTACCTTTATTACAATTTAGAAATAGTATATAAATATATATAATTGATTGCACCTGCTATTATTTTAAATAACATTAAAACACTGCAACAGAGAATAAAAACTAAAATTTAATTAAATAAACCAAATATACTTTTAAATATACTGGACAAAGAAGTTTTTGCCTCATTTAGTTTGTTTGGGAGAGACAAAATTACATATTAATTCAAATCAAAAGATAATTGACAAATTGCACAGATTAGGCTACTTTCATTATTCTACATCTAATAGCCCATCAGCTGGGGTTGCTCTTATTCCTTTCCAATCTCTGATACAAAATTTCAGAATTAGCTTTTTAAACTCTAATTTAATCTTTATAACCATTTGTATAAACTCTTTCAAATTCAATGTAGTTTTTCTCTACTTAAACAAAGATATTGGGCTCATTCATAATCAAATACATCTCATTAATTTAGGACTTATCTCAAATCCTTTTTCTACAATTTTTCTTGGAGACTTCAACTCTACTTATGACTGTTTCAATTCAAAATTTTTACACCTTCTAAAATTCTCATTTCATGTGTGCACAGGGTTTTTTCCCACATGATGCATGTTCATTTTATACAAAGAAATTTTCTTCTCTTATAGACCTATTATATTACTCTCCGGAACTGCACTTCTTCATCAATCCATCTTTACAACCATTACTTTTCTCTGATCATCATGCTATTATGCTTGATCTGACATTAGACTTACCCAATCAAACCTATGTACACCTTAAATCTACAATAAGAATTTTGCTAAAATCTGCTACACCAGAGGCGATTATCTCTGAAGCTTATATTTTTTTCAAGAAAATAGACATCCTAGCTCTTCCACCAGCTGAATCTTGGTTTGCTTTTATAAATATTCTTAGTTCTTTGATTTCTCATTACACCAGAAAGAATAAAGGGCCGATTGGGTTACTTAAGAAAGCAGATAGCTTAATTACAACATTGAAAGATATACCTCCAACACCAGCATCTGTACAGGTTATTATTGACCTGAAGCAACAATATGTAGAGATACACCAAATCCTAATAGACTATCTGGCTACTAAAAAGGCAAGGCTTTACCTCTTTAAACCTCATAACTTCTCAAGGGGATATATAAGGTGGGCTATGGGTTTTCAAAGTAAGTCTAAAATTCCATCAGCAATCACAGTGAATAATATAATTTTCTTGGGTAATAGCATGATTTTACAAATTTTAAATCATTATAAATGCAAGCTAGTAGATGTTTCACAGAATTTGGTGCTTGATACATCTATATATTCTTGTGAGACAATTCATGGTATAACTAATGATGATATTAGAGCTAAACTCTCATCCATGCCTGATAGAATACACTCTGGAATCCATGGAATACCAAAATTCATGTTCAAACATCTCGAAGCCTTCACAGTACCAATAGTGAGTAGAATGATTGATCTACTTGCCTCAGGTCCCCTTACAATTGATCAACTCTATCCCATTGTGATGGTCCCATTTCTTAAGAGTGCTATTATCCCATCGCCTCTGGAGAACCTTAGACCAATCTCAATGACTCCATTGATTATTAAACTGATTGAAGCAATTATCAAAGATAAAATTCAAAATTTCATTCTGCCTTTTATCTCTAGTTTTCAATTTTCAAAGAAAGGTAGTTCCACAGCTGAGGCACTCTGCCTATTCAGGTTAATTACGGATTATACAAGAAAAAATAAAAAGTCAAAGCCAATAGTTGTCCAACTTGATATTTCAGCTGCTTTTGAGTCAGTCAGAATTCCTCAACTAATACATCTTCTAAGTGGTCTGAACATTCCCACAGGTATAATGAACATCATTACTAACCTTCTATTAAACAGACATATTGCAATTTCATTAAATGGAAAAATTTCAAACCCATTCACACCTACCAAGTCGATTCCACAGGGTTCTCCTCTTAGTCCCTTACTCTTCATTCTATATATAAATCCATTCCTTAAATCTTTAGAGATGAATATTCCTGGATTGTACATTCCTGGTATCAATAAATCCATTCAGCACATATCTTACATGGATGATGTGGCAGTGTTCTTACCATCTAGAAAATTCATACCGAAACTAATTCAAATTATGGACAATTTCATTATAGAGTCAGGTCTTGCGTTTAACCTTAGAAAATCTGCTGTATGGAGACTTTCATCTGGAAAATCCATTCCATCCCTTTTCACAGCTATGCCACAAAAATTTTTGGGCTTACCAATGAGTCTCTCTCATGCAGCAATGAGGAAATTAATACAAGACACTATCATGAATTCTGCAAGAAAAATAATTGATTCACTTTCAAAAGTTTATACATCATTATTTGCAAAAGCAGCCCTACTCAACATGTTACTGGTCCCCAGAATTGCTTACTACATGCCGTTCATTAAATTCTCATCAAAATTTATCCAGAATATAAACTCTCTTTGCTCTAGATTAATGTGGAAGGGTAAAACTGTTGCTATTAGCTTAAGAAGAGTGCAGAGACCAACAAGACTTAATGGCTTGTCACTGCATTCACTTCATGTTCTTTGTCTACAGAAATCAAATAACCTCATTACAAGACTTAATGGGATTTTTCCTGATGACTCATCTTTTCTATCTATTCATCCTACAGATACTCCACCTCCAATTAATGATGGTTGGCTGACAGAAGTCTTAATTGACATTGCAAAAATTCTCACACCTTTAACTCAAATAAAACCAACGAAACTTCGTTATTGGGATGCCTATCTTCTTTTTTTTTCAACAATTATCCCAGATCATAGCATTCTCACCTGTACAAACTTTGCCATTATAAAGAAATATAAAAGATGTAATCTAGAGCCAAAATATTTGGACTTTCTTCTAAAGCTAAATCTCAATGCCCTTCCAACAAGCCACTTTCTTGTGATGTATAGAGGTTTTTCATCTTTGGACCCTGTTTGCTCACTCTGCCATAGGGAGGATGATACCATATTTCACATTTTCAATGATTGTTCCTCTCTTCAGGGATGTAGAATATTGATTAATAAAATTTATACACCAAAACATCCAATTATCAACACACTCATAAAAGGTTTTGCTTATGGGGATTTTGCAGTTATAAGAAGTGCAACTTTCATCACTTTCTGTCTATGGTTTGTCAGATGCTTCCTAATGTTCAAGTCTGTTATACCTGATCTAATATTAATTTTTTTACAAAAATTAAAAGATATCAAAGAAAGAGATTTGAAGTTAGCTCCTCACCTAATAGCAAATTCCACATGGAATCTTATTAATATTGGACATTAAGTAATTTAATGGTTTATAAATGTATTGCCAAATTTAATGTTATTTTATAATTTTTTCTTTATTGTAAACATAGTTGAATAAACCTGATTTTGATACTACTTTCAATGCGTTAGCTTCATAATCATGATTATCAAACATTAATTACAAAAAAAAAAAAAACCCTACAGTATTTTGCTGTTAAAATTTTTTTAAACCCATTTTTAAATTACAAATAATTAGTTATAATATATAATTTATTCAGAAGTACTTTTGATTACCTAGATCATAAGATCTGCTTCTTGTTCACATACTTTTATTTAATATCAGAAAGTCAATAGTATTCAAATAAGCGAAAAATGTTCTTTGTTTTGTTTTTTAAAAAAGGAAAATATTGTGGGTGTTTTTTTCTTGTTGTTGTTCAATAACCATGATTATGAAGCTAATGCATTGAAAGTATACGTTTATATAAACAGCACGCAATATTATACTCATAAAATAGCAATAAAAATACCAGCAAAATCAAAATTCACAATTTTTCCCTCCCTATCATGACTATAGTTTTAAACAATAAACCGATATACCTTCTCAAGTAAAAACTATAATCAAAACGAATAAATAAATATGCACATTTAATGTAAAAAGTGAGTGGCTGTCATTTTTTAATATTTAGTTATTTGTGTGTAATTTAATTATTGGTTTCAGATATAGTTTTTACTTGGTTAGGTCTATTTGTTTAATAGGCAAAATTATTATTATAATGAATTTTTTTTTATAAATTTTGATTTTGCTATTTTTTTATTATTTTATTCAATTATATATATAGAAAGAAATGGTTATGAATATATATATATATATATATATATATATATATATATATATATAGAGAGAGAGAGAGAGAGAGAGAGATAGTTATGAATATATATATATGAAAAGAAAGTTACTGTTAACACTAACTGAAATAATTATAGAAAATATACAAACCATTATACAATTACAAAAACACTGGATATTTGTAATTGTATAATGGTTTGTATATTTTATATATATATAATGATTATATACAATATATATATATATGTAATACCTATGAATTATTTTACAGATCGGGTTTTTTTAAACTTTATAAAAGTAATAGACCTTTGGATAAATCATTAATAGCCTTTATGAGAGTTTTTCATATGGAACAAGGTAAGTTAAGATTATATATGTAAACAATACATTGTGGAAAAAATAATTTTATTAATAATTTCATACCTCAAAATTCTTTCTAAATGTAAAAATAAATGGCATGATCTATCTTAATAGCTTTCATAAAATTACTATTTCACGTAATATCTTTTCATATTATTGGTACTATATTGTGAATGTTTCCAATTTTATAAATTCTACATAAAGAGAAATGGGCTAATTTATGATGCACACATCTTCCCCCCCCCCCCACTTTTACTTGATAAAATACTGTACGATTGCATATATATGTATATAACCACCGGTATGAATATGACATTTACTTTATATATTAATTAGATTTTTGTTTAAAATTGATGTATCAATAATAAGCTAAAAAATTTAGATCAAGGTAAGACCTTTAAAATTATCTAACCAAATAATTTGGCAATTGGATTCATTGTGCTATATATATTGAGCCAGATTGATTTCCCATTCAATGGTTTTATTACTAAAATTAAAAAGGGAAAACAACTTCATTTTCAT